>JAODXP020005052.1:0-45348 GCA_027497455.2 Sardinella longiceps | reverse complement strand
CAGGTGCCTTTGAGTATACTATAGCTGTAAGAATGAACACTGTACTTGATGGGTGAGTACATACTGTACAGGGGTTAAAGTGGGGGGGGGGGACACCAGGGGGAATGCAGTTCCGGCACCTCAGATAAATGAACAATATCATCCCATTCTATGCATTTTTCTATGTTTGTGCTGACACAAAATGTAATATGAGTGATCCCCCTCCTGCCAAATCCCACTATAACCACTGAGTACATAACACATAGCAGCTGTCATAATTGTTCACAAAGCAATCATGTCTATTTCATAAGACATAACTCAATATT
Source organism: Sardinella longiceps (assembly GCA_027497455.2). Lineage (NCBI taxonomy): Eukaryota > Metazoa > Chordata > Actinopteri > Clupeiformes > Clupeidae > Sardinella > Sardinella longiceps. Next base: position 45,043 of record JAODXP020005052.1, on the reverse strand, counting down.
CATATCCAAATTTCCATAATGTGGAAGACAGAAGGGTGATAACTTTCAGCTAAAAAGTCAAACAGTCTCTGAGCAGCATTTTTAAAATAAGTAAATAAGTAAGTAAATAACTAAAACTGTATTTGGCCATGTCAAATATTTCATGGTGATAACCACCTGCAAAAGTTACATGACTTTATTTATACAGTATTATTATAATAATTATGATAATTATGATAATTCAGTTACACTTCCTGTCTCAAAGCAGCATTGCCGTTTTTTTATATAAACTGATCATGTCACATCAGAATCATTAGTCAATATCAAGTCCACTGTCAAAAAAAAAGACAGAAAAAAAGCCTAGACTTTCTCCCCTCAGAATTTATCGCTGGTTCCGAAAGCTAAACAAAGCAAACGAACAACAACAACAAAAAAAAAACAAGAATTTAAAGTCTCAGTAAAATGATCTTCTCCCATTGCAGAAACCTATACTATGTTTATGGCTGTTTTATACTAAACTAGTGCATTGCCCGTGCACGGCGTGCAGACAATGTTTACTCAGAAACAGTCCATAGGTCTACATGAATGCAGGTTTGCGTGTGGCATGTTTGCGACCCGTATGTCTTGTTGTTGTAATGAATGAGAAAATGCAGGCTAACCGCATCAACTAAAGGTGCCGTGTCTAACAGACTTATCGCCTGTCTGTCAGCATTTGTGTGTGTTTGCATGCTGCTGTGAGATCGGGGAACTTAATGAAATCATCTTGCAGTGCCATCGTAATTCCTTATAATTGTTTGACACCGCCATTGTGGTTTTTCTCCCCATCCAGCTGCACCGGGAGTAAGGAGAAGTGGCTACGGTTAGAGCGACAGAAGGCAAATATGCTTAATTTCTTAAGTATTATTATCCAAACATCTCCAAATTCGGCACTGCACTCACTCATGCCAATAGCAAGATGCATACCAAATCTGAGGTCAGTTGGATAAACGGTTTGAGAGTTATGTGTGGAACACACATACATAGACAGACAGACACGACACACACACACACAGATAGACAGACGTTCCTTGCAGTAATAGAGAGATAGATATAGCACAGTATGCATATTTTGCTACTTTTCAAGTGGCATGTTGCTTAGAAAACTTAAATGAAGTTTAAAACCTAAAATGACAAAACATGTAAAGGTGAAATGTAACAGAAAAGAGGACATTCTGATGAAACAGACATTGCATCTAAATCTGATTAGAATGTCCAGTTTTAAAAGTGTTGCAAGAATTATTATTGCAAGATTTCTGGTTTACTAATGATACAATCTCATCAGATTACATGTATTTAATGTTGACTCTTCCCTTGTGAATGTGGTGAAACTTCAGCATAACTGATCTGATGTGAATATCTGTATCTTTGTTGCAAGGCTGTTTTTGGTTATTGCGAAACATATGAAGGATATGTTAAAACTGTGTAATTGCAGATTTCTATTACTTGAGTATTAGGTAACCAAGCTACCACTTTGGCCTGCACTTAGGGGCCTGCACTGACTGTATGGGCTGCCCTTGTCTAGCCCTAAGCCCCTTCTAGGCCCACACAGAGTCTGCATAGGTCTGGTTCTGCCCACAGCGTTTCTCAAAGTCAAGGAAGCATGCTTGGAAGGCTGCTTTTCGAGCATTCCACGTCATTGTCAGTCTCCGAGTACTGTTCCACTGTCAAGCATCCTTCTAAATTCTAGCGAGGACAGAGGCCTTTGTTCATAGATTTTTCAAGGATGCACTGATGGAACCTACCTAGGAAGCATTCTCAACTTTGAGAAACACTCAGAGACTGTGGTGAGCCTAAAGCCATCGCCCCCATCAGCGCAAGCCTGAAATGGGCTGTTTGGGTTTGGGGTGTTACAAGGTGTGTTACAATTGTTAGTGTATTGTCATTAGTGCCCAGAATAAGATGGTATACCTATTTAATGTAGGCCTTGTAAAACTAAAAAAGAAAAAGAAGTGAATATTACTGATTGGTCAGTTGACACAATTAATTACTATAATTGATTGACAAAACACAAATTTGCTGAAATTGGTCTAATATAAATGAAAACCCATATACCTGTGCATGTGTACGTGTTTCCATGAAGCTTAGTTGCACAAGTGGTGTTAGTAATCTTTGTGTGAATCTTTGCAAACACTCTCTGTAAGTGTCAAACTTGGGTGTTACTTTGGTGCTGCTCCATCTTCCTCTGTTATCATTAAGCAATGGTGGCAATGGTGGCAAGTACACCCATTTTATGACCTTTGATCAAAATGTTCCCAAAATTATTTTTCAAGCTTTCTACTCCAGCACCCAGATACACCTAAGCAGTTCAACTCAGTTTCAACAACAACAACGCGTATTCAATTTCTATAGACGTATTCCTTTCTAGACACCCAAAGTGCTTTACAGTGGAGGGGGACCTCACTAACCACCACCGGTGTATAGCACCCACCTGGGTGATGCACTGGCAGCAATTATGTGCCAGAATGCCCACCACACACTAGCTTGAGGTGGAGAGTGAGGGAATTATTGAATGAGTCAATTACAGTGGGGGGATGATTAGGGGGCAAGATTGAATGAGTCAGGTTGGGACTTTAGCCAGCCTTTAGACACCGGGAATCTCCCTACTCTCATGGGATCTTTCATGACCACTGAGAGTCAGGACCTCGGTTTAGCGTCTCATCCGAAAGACGGCCTGCTCCTGCAGCACAATGTCCCACAGTGCTGGGGCATTGGGATTGATCTTAGGCCAGAGGGAAGAGAGCCACCTACTGGCCACTCACCAACACCACCACCAGCAGCAACCCAGTTTTCCCCAGAGGTCTCCCATCCAGGTACTAACCAAGCCCACACCTGCTTAGCTTCAGCTATTCAGCTGAGACAGGGTACCATTGGCCTGGCTGCTGGCCAGCTTCACAGCTGTATCACTCAAAGTAGATCAGATAGATGGCTGGCTAATAGATGGCTAACATTAGGCAAGTTTACATGGACACTTCTAATCTGATTAGAAAGATTCCATGTGCATTATATAGAACAGTATCCAAGGAGATACATTCATAAATGCAATCTAAAATGGAATATTGGGTTAAATAATCAGATTAGAAGTGTCCATGTAAACGGGGCTAGTGCATACAGTATGCAGTAGCCAGCAGGCATGGAAATAGGGCCCACTTGCTTCAGTGTATTAAAGGGTGTTCAATTCTGCGGTCTTTGGTATTTTTTGCCCTCAACGGTGCCTTCCAGGCAGCGCTGCCTTCAAGGCACTACTCCACTCAGTTTAGGGTTAGGATGAGGGTTGAGGGGGTTAGGGTTAGGAATAGGGTAGGGGTAGTGCCTTTTAGGCTGTGCTGCCTAGAAGGTGCCGTTGGGGGCAAAAAACACCATTGAGCTCAAAATCGACCACATTGAAGCTAAGAAAATATCTTAAGGCTATTTGGTAGTAGGCTGTCTGCACGCACAGCAACCTAAGGTAGCCAGCCTCCTCTACCTAATAATAGGCCACTGTACTGATACTGGCTACATGTTCAAGCCATACTCCATTTCAAGTAAAATCAAATGTTACCTCTGCTGCTATTCGCTGTGTTAAAGACACAGGCACCTATTTCTGGCAACAAAATGTTTTAAATAACTAGTTATTTGTTCATAATTGTGCAAGCCAATATTGTTGTAAGATAGGCCTTTTTTGTTTTGGAAGGGAGGGGTTAATAAACTTTACACAACATGGTAAAATAGGCAATTGAATTTGCTAGATATTTCTGTCACTAGCAGCTGTTTTTAAAAATTAAAAGCCACATTAAGCTTGTTCATATTAAGTGTATTTGATGGACCTATGTAGCATCAGTAGGCATTAAAACAACACCAGCTCTTTGGATTATTTTGAAACTGTTGGTAAGCAGGTCTAAGATGCCAGGATTGTGTTGCGGAAAGTACATCACTAGCACTGTTTTAAAACAGGCAAAATACACCTACAATTCTTTTCAAGCTTTTTAGACAGGCCGCATCGACCCCTCGGGCCTTATGTTTGACACCACTGGTGTAATGCATTGAGCTCACTACACTGCGAAGAATGCATCCAATGAAAGCTGCTTTTAATGTCTTAATTTGGCCAATAATACATTTGTGACAAGATAGAAAAGACAGAATAATTGGTTCTTATAGCATGCTATTTCCATATAGAAAAAAAATAGCATATCCCAGCTTTCATTTACAGTTTTTTCATTGACATCTAGTGGTGAGGCAGCAAGTTGCAACCTACTCAATAAAACTGAGACCAGCTGACTCAAAACTGAAAGAGAATAGTGCAAAGACAACACATCAACTGTTGAAAGGGGAATTGCTACCAAGGCACTACTGCAGCCTCATACCATCATGAATGCTGCCTTTTGGACTGACTATTTATAAGTATTTGTCTCCTGGATAATGCAGACTCCATGATTTTCAAAACTTTCTCAAAGCATAACCAATTTTACAACCAAATCAACATGTGAACCCCAATAATGCCTAATTTGCGCTAGAAAGCATTTCACTCAGTATTTTTCCTCACTATTGTGAAATGTTGGCAGATTAGCCAAATCAGGATATTATATTGCCTCCAAAAAAAAAATATTTTGCCCAGTTTCAACTGTTGATATGTTGTTTTTTTTGCACTATCCTCTATCAGGTATGGCTTGTACACAACCGTACTCTATTTCTGCTAATAGTCACCCTAAATCCTGTATAGGATAGACATAGATAAGCATATTCAGAAACAAAAGACATAGATATAAGCACATACAGCTGGAAAGAGAGCTGTCTGTGACTAAACTCCTACACTTTACTGTAAGTGTTTCACAGCTCTTTGGTCATTTGCTCTCAATTAGGGCAGCTATACATGTATACTGACACACACCCTTTTTGACTATGAGGGAGGAGGCTGGGAAAAAAACTGTCAAACTTCCTGTCTTCTCAGAATCTACAACCAATTCCTGTTTTACCATGACTACTACGTGCTAGAGAAGGTGACAAAGTAGAGCCATTTATCAAAGCACAGATAAAAACAAGGAGTAGTGATGTCGATGAATCTTAGCCTTGGTCATGTGAATGGAGGTGGTTGTATGTCAAAATAGCTGACTCAGAGAAACGTGTCCCATCTTTGTGTGTGTTTATCATTTCTAAAAGACAGGCTTGATTTTGTAGCTGAAATTGACACTAAAAGTCATTTATTCCATGCAACAGTTAACAATACGTGGGCCATCCAACGCGCTGTTGAGAATACCTGACTTAATCTTGTTATATTTCTCATTTTACTTTTGAAATTTGTGTTTTTATGATGTCACAAATATCCAAGTTCATTACTTGCAAGTATTTTTTTTTCCCTCAGAATATTACCACCCACCCCCTACGGAAACAGTAATGATAAAAATAAGCTCCAATACGCTTCTGTAGTAATACCACATTGATCTTTACCAGATAGAAATACTATGTCATTAAAGGAATAGTCCACCTCTTTATGAAAATTGGTTATTCACCCCCTTAGCTGGAGTTACATATGTAGGTAAGAGCATTTTGGTCTCAGTACATGCGTTGTCCCAGTCTGGCAACCACAATTTTACCATTAGCTTAGCATAGACACTGGAAAGTAAAGTTGCCAAAGAGTTGCTATCTGGCAACTTTTCATTCCAGCACCTATGCTAAGCTAAAGCTAAAAAATTGGTGATGCCATACTAGGACAATACAAGCACAGAGACAAAAATGCTTTTACCCACACATGTAACTCAGAGTAAGGAGGTGAATAACCGATTTTCATAAAGAGGTGGACTATTCCTTTAAGTATTGTGCGTAATGACTGTGCGTTTTTGCTTGTTACAATGCCCATATAAAGCAGTGTGCACTCCCAACATGCGTACATACAGTCTTGACCTAATATAGTTTCCATGTGTAAACGGTGGGATGTCATGATGACAACTTCCTCATTTCACTCAATAAGAGGTAACACACAACACCAACACAAACACAAACAAGCTCAAGTGACTGTCTCTGCCACTGACATACCTCAAGTGCATTGTCCACCATGATCGTCTCTTTGCATCAGATATTCAGCACTATGTTCCTGGTATTGTTATTACTGAATAGCACACAGGGAGGTGAGTGGACTACTGTAGATGTCAGATATTTGATATGGGAATGGTTTGTAGCGCGTTCCATCGCTCGGTGGCATGCAAGACTGTTTGTGATTGGCTGTCAGGGTGTCCGTTATTGTCTAGACAATGGGACACCTAGGTGTTGGGTTAAAAAAGTCTCACCAGCGTTCTATATAATGCTCTGTAGAATGCAGCTTTGCGGATCTTCTTTGTATGAAAATAGTACCCCAGAGAGGGTAACTGCTTTCTAAACGGAGCCACATGTTTCTTTTATGTTTTAAGCGCTTGCTTACCGAGCTGTGCGTTTTAGTTACAACCGGGTGATCAGTCGGGATAACGTGCTTGATGGTGTCCCGATATCAGAGAAACAGTGGACTGTGGCCAGACAAACAGCCGACATTAAGCTTCGCCGTCGGGCTGAACATAGCCTTCGCGTCTGTCCATTATTCTTAGTAGTGACCGCTACAGTTTGTTGCACTTACTTAACTGTGACAACCAGGAGAAAAAGAGATTGGCAAGATTGGCTCAAACAGATAGGCTCAAGATTGGCTCTGTCCTTATGCCTTTTATTTTTCTTTTGCAGTGAGGTCCCAAGATTCAAAGGCAAAGACATGCTGTAAGGGTGTCAGTCATGTCCGTATTCCAACTGACGTCACAAACTGTATAGTGACTGACCAAACACCTGCATGTGTTTCTGCTGTCATGTAAGTACTGTATACTTCTCCTCTTTGTTCTCAGAGTCAAATATTCTCATTTCTATTTGCTGTATTGACCACCTGTCTTTAATATGTCTCTACACAGATTTATTTCGCCAAGTGGTGGTATGATCTGCACTCCCCCAGAGGCAAAATATGTTCAGCGAAAAATGAAAATATTAGCCCAGGTAATTGACAACATTCATGTTTGAAAGATTCAGAATTTGAATACAGGAATATACAGTCTGACTTTGTTATTTTTACTTCAATCCATCCACAGCAAGGCAGACCCTGTTGGATAAACACAGTGTAATCTGGAGAGGAGTCATGAGAAAGAAGAGACCACATAGGTTTCTAAAGAACTATTCTACCTGAAACAATTATGGCCACTGGATTGTATGTGTGTCTGTTCACTTATTAAGAGGTTAATATTTAGGTAAACTCTGTGAGATGTTCCATATTTTTATCAGACATTAGAGGCTATTGTGTAGTATCCATCAATAAGTTAAACAAATTGTATAGTATATTTTTTATATGACAGTACACCTAAAGTTATGCAGGTCTATTTATTTTCTTTCATATTTATTATCCTTATTTATATATACTGTAATATATAATTTGTGATGCGCATTAGTTTCAAATAAAGCTTATATTTTTTCAACTCAATAAATTTGCAGTATCATGTGGATCCGCAATATAGGACAATGCATTGTCCATGGGCCAAGACAATATTTCCGAAATGGCGGGCAGGAATTTTTTTTTGTGTGTGTGTGTGTGTGTGTGTGTGTGTGTGTGTGTGTGTGTGTGTGTGTGTGATCAACATGTGGACATCTAAGCTGCTGCCTTCTTAAATCACTATATCCTCTAGACAGCTTAAAATAATGTAAGAAAGACCCCTCTAATTTATTGTCTAGAGTAACATTTAACATGTTTTTCACTTAAATGTGATTATACATATTTTACTTTGAAACCCATGGCTGACATATAGGCCTATAGGCTATTCTAAATCTTCTAAAATGTGTTACATTTCAGTTCAGTTTCATCTGCATTTATTTATTACATTTATTTTCTCTTAAAGGAGACATAGAATGGAAAACCACTTTTACATTGGTTTTGATGAATTAAGAGAGGTTGTGGATGGTCAAAGAGCTATCATGAACATGAGGCATGGTTTTGCCCTCATTCATATGGAAATCCTACATTTAGAAATAGCCATTAACTGATGGGCGAATTAGAACAAAGCCTACAAATGATGTCAAATAGCACAAAGCCATTGCAGTTCAATTAAGGTGGCCAGAGTGAGGCATTGTTTAGGCAAAAAACCCATTTCAATACACATCTTAAATATGAGGTGTTAACTAGTCTTGTAAAATATCACTTGATCTTCTTTTTGACAAAATACATTTGAATATATTGTATTTTAACATCAGAGAACAAGGTACAATACTCAGTTAATCCATTCTATGTCATCTTTAATATGACTCCAAATAAACTGAAGTCCAGAGTCCATCTTGAATGTGGGTTGCAAGGTCTCATTAAACGGCATTGGAACTAGCTCAACGACATGGATTGCCTGCCTGTGGGGAGGGAGGTGGAGTTAATCAAAATATCCTTAGCTTCCTTGTACTCCAGTGGCAGTGTGGTCTTTGGTATTTTTTGCCCTCAACAGTGCCTTCCAGGCAGCACTGCCTTCAAGGCACTACTTCCCTCAGTTTAGGGTTAGGATGAGGGTTGAGGGGGTTAGGGTTAGGAATAGGGTTGAAGTAGTGCCTTTTAGGCTGTGCTGCCTGGAAGGTGCCGTTGGGGGCAAAAAACACCATTGAGCACTCCAGTGTAGCAGAGAAAGAAACAACGGGTTACAGATATTTTCTTATATATGACACAATTGCACATGAATCATAAAACATATAACACATAATTTAGGTTCTCACCTGTTTTAATTCTTCCATTTTCTTTCGAACCCATGGTGCTCCTGGTGGAACACAGCAAGGAGCTTTACTTTTGTCAGAGGAAAAAAACCTGTTGAATAAGACAAACGCAAAATGAAAGTGTGTCAAATTATGTAGTTAATCATGTATTTTGTCTTGGGATATGCAATATAGACTACTAAATAAAAATGAATTCCGTATATTAGAAGATTGAGAAATAGCCTGCAATTATTTGTTCAAGGAAGTGAGGGAACTCCATATTGAACCCCGGCATTTAACTATCAAAAACACTTAAAGGCTGGTGAAATAACTTAGAACAGTATAAAATGTTGAGTATAATTTTAAAGTGGAACTCAGGCACTGAGACTATAGGCTCTTTTTCACCTTACGAGTCAAATGTTTCGTTAAATTGTAATTGCAATATTTGTAATTTGTATTTTTTGTTTGTTTGTTTGTTTGTTTTTTTGTTTTGACCAGCAAGCCAAATGGGTGTCCATACCAGTTGCCCAGATGTATTGAACTATAATTTGAGGGCTAAAAAGGCTCAGGATGATGCGGTACTTCGCTCATAGCAAGTCCCTACACATGGAATTGAGCATTGAAAACGTTGTTGTACTAGAGCTTATCAAAAACAAGATATGTGCACAATTAACCAAACATCGGCTTCTTTCAAACACTATGGATACCAATGATGTTTTCAACGCTTGATTCCATGGCCAAAGTCATCATTGTGTGGCTCCTAGAAGTAATGGTGGCAAATCTTAAAAACTCAGCTACCGGTGTCATTTTTATTTTGAATGAAAGTTTAACTAATACAAATGATGAAAAAGAGCCTGAACAGCTTCATTGTCTTAAACATTAAAGTGCTTATAGCTGTTTATCAAAACAATGAAAGATGGCAAAAAAAAGACAGAATATAAAAAAGAAGATGTCTGTAGTTCACGGTAACTTACATAACAGCCTTGACACATCTGTCTGATTTCTGGGTAATAACGCACGTGTTGATCTCTTCTTGTTTCAGATGGCAGTTTACACTTACTTTTTTACAACACGTTTCTGGTTTCTGGTCTGGGCTCTTTTCGACAAAATCTAAAAAAAAAAAAAATAAATTAATTAATTTGTTAGTTAATTTGCTCTGATTGTCTTGGTGCTTCATACATTGCATTGCTCATACAGGGCATTTCATTAAACAAATTCTGATTATTTTCTGTATTTTGGATACTATATTCATCTTTGTAAACCTGTTGTTACAGGCAAAAAAACTGGCTGTAAAACTATAATGGGTAAGTCTATTATGTCTATTAAATTGATTCAGGGCACTTACTGTACAGGCCTACTAAAAGATCAGATGAACCGTGTATATTTGTTTTGGAACATTCACACAAATATAAATACAAACACACCTCTCACTCCCTCTCCTTGCTACAAATGACAGCCTTTAGTGCCTTTTTCAAAAAAGAATCTATGCCTTTCAGAATTATACTGTATGTGCTCAGTTTATTTAATTCTTCATATAGTTCTGTGTGTAATCTCATACCTTCTATACCTTCACCTGAAACACTGAACTAATAAAAATAAATAAAAAGACTCTAGAAACTAGAAAAGCGCTCAGAGAGTTCAGACCTCGCCAAGGCAATGTGGTCACAGATGGTGTTCTGGATCACAGATCACCACCAAAATCGAATCAATTCTTACATGGCCCAATACATTGTCCGAAAATTTCATCCAAATCCGTGCAGTACTTTTCGAGTTATCTTGTTCACAGACAGACAGACAGATACACACACACACACACACACACACACACACGAGAGAGAGAGAGAGAGAGAGAGAGAGAGAGAGAGAGCAGAGAGAGAGAGCGAGCGACGCTGACGAAAACATAACCTCCTTGGCGGAGGTGATGACATTGGTAGGGGTCAAGTAGCCTACTTACAAAATGTTGGTACTATGTAATCATATTCCTTGGGTTCAAAGGACAATCCACTGGAGGGCAATGCTTCAGTCTCTGAGATAAGGAAGCCATGAAATGAGCAATAAGTCAAAACAACAAATAAACCACATATGCAAATGTACGTGCAATACTTACCAGTGCATATGCAGTTAAACCAAATGGCTAGGCAAAACAAACTGAGCGTCTGATGTTCAGTGAGAATCATATTTGATGGTACTGCCTCTCTCGCCAGTCTGACAAATAGAGTAATGTGTACACTGTGACTGGACTTACAGTACAAGTAGTTTTATAAAATCAACTGGACCACAATGTATTTATGGAAAGCATTTTTTAGATGAATGCTAAATTTATATTAGTTTCAAACACCTCCCTCACATTCTGACATGGGCCGTAGAAGGTATGTGCACAGAACTGGACACTGTTGTCGTGTCATGTCATGTCATGTGTGTGTTAATCACCAGTGAGTGGGTGACTACAGTTCATTCATGGTGTGTCTTTTACTTATTTGAAAATCAATCAGGGTTATACATGGTAAACAGTGATTTACCACCCACATTTTGGATTTTGCGTCATTAATTAATCAATTGATTAACTAATTGATCATTTTGGATGAAGAGTTTTTTAAGATGTTTTGGGGCTTTTTGCCTTTATTTAGATTAGACAGTAGAGATTCGAGGAAATGAGTGGGAGGGAAAGATGGGAGGGATCAGTAAATGACCTCAGGTCAGAAGGACAGCTGGGTCCTTAGGCCACTGAGACATAACAACCCCATATTGAATGAAGCTTATGTCATACAGTACCACTCTTGAATCCTGGTGAAGAATTATGGGATGGTGTTTCTCAGAGTCGAGAATGCTTCCTAGCAAGCACACTGGCCTCGGAAGTCGTACACTTCAAAAACGAGGTTCCATCAGTGCATCCTTGAAAAGTCTATGAAAAAAGGCCTCTGTCCTAGCTAGAATTTAGAAGGATGCTTGGCATTGGAACAGTACTTGGCGACAGATAATGACATGGAATGCTAGAAAAAGCAGCCTTCCAACCATGCTTCCTCGACTTTGAGAAACACTCTATATCTCTATAAATTCATGATCACTTCACATATGACCCAATAACACAGATTACCATGGAAGTTAATAATAATTTCAGTTAGGAGACCTCCTACCGTTCACAAGAAAATGTCTCATTATCTGTGTTCTCGGAAAATTTTTAAGGAGTTGTCCATGATGACCAATTGGTGACTGTCCTTGTGGTAATATAAAGTGCCTGAGCTCTACCAGTGTAACTGCCTGTTTCCTGTTCTGTAGAACAGCTGTCTGATCAAATATGCGTTCCACCCTACCTTGTCACCGTTTGACTGGCCTGCTTTTGCTGACAACTTTTGTGCTGATCTGCTCATTTGGTAAGTGCAAAATTACTATTATTATTCGCATTCCTTGAAATGGGGTAATTTTAATTAGTTTACAGCATCTGTCATCTAAAGTGATAGCATTTACAGGACCGTTTTTCATACAGAAACAACAGTACATTATGAGTCAGTACAAAGCATCTATCAGTCAGAAGAAAGAACGGTAACACTTTACATGAGGTTTTCGACTTTTCGACATATGAGCAGTGTTGTATAAAGTACTCTAGTACTACAGATACCCTACAAATAAATTACTTTCAGCTCACCCATTCAGGTTACTCGTTGGCACGTTACTCAAGTAGGCCTTTAAGGTATCTTGTATTTATTGTACTTAAGTACATCTTGAATGTTTCATCAAATTAGGTGCTAATTGTATAATGTATGTTAAATGAATTATCCGGAGCCCTGTTGTTTCACCGATAGCTAGGAGAATGACCGAATTTCATGCAAGACAGGCCATTAACTACCATTTTGCCATTTTGGTCTGTATGGAATTTGGTCACTCTCATAGCTATCAACAGCATTTAGCAATGTGAAACAACAGGGCAACAGGTTGATTCATTTCAGATAATATATAAAATATATATAGTAATTGTGACGGAGTACCGTCACTACGGTTGAGTATGCGCTCTGACTGCCATACCAATGAGCCTGGCTCTTTGACGTTGTGGTCAAATTGCACGTTTAGCACCCCAGAGATCCAGGTTCGAGACCGAGTGTCACTGTTCTTTCCCTTCGCTAGAGTCATATAAAAATCAATCTTGACTTTTCTCAAGCTGTTTTTCTTTTATAGAGCTGCCAGTTGCTGCAAAGAAGTTGATGAAGAGAAGTCCAACATATGGTACAGTATCTCATAATCTTGCTGGTCTCAGCTTAATCTCTCACGTTCCCTTTTTTATTCAACTTTAACTTTGTTTTCCATTTGATCCAAAGACTGGCATAAAGAGATATGTTGCAAGAGATCAAGTCCAGCTCTAATCAAGACGGAAATCACCAGTTGCATCATTCAAAGCAAAACGGACAACTGTGTTTCAGCTGTCATGTAAGCAGAGCAACACAATCTTTTTTTAGTGTCTTTGTTGGTGTCTCTCTTTGAAATGGTTCATATTATTATATTAAAACATCTTTCTTCCCCAGATTTAGAACAAATAATCAAATGTACTGCAGTGCTCCTAATGCAAGATGGGTAAAGAAAAAAGTACAAGAATTGGCACAGGTAAGGGCAATCTGTTCTATCCCTAGTTTGACTGTTCAAGAGGGTAGGTCTGCACACTGTGGAATAAGCTCCAAAAATGAAGTTTATTGAATTAAAACAGCAAAGTTTCGATCACCCTGGATCTTCATCAGGCATATGATACACTGTAAAAAACGATTTGTAATGCTTACTTGAAAAATGTGTGGAAACTCGTTGCCTTAAATGAGTTGAGTAACTATAACTTATCTTTTTAGATGTAAAGTGCTTTTAACTTGAAAAAGATAACTCATTTGAGGCAACGAGTTTCCACACATTTTTCAAGTAACCATTACAAATCGTTTTTTACAGTGTACTGTATGATATACGATATGCCTGATGAAGATCCAGGGTGATCGAAACGTTGCTGTTTTAATTCAATAATCTTTATTTTTGGAGCTTATTCCGCAGTGTGCAGACCAACCTTCTTGAACAGTCTGACACTTTTGTCTGGCACCTGCAACAAGTGACTTTGGATGAGCGCACCCAACCCAAAATGACTATACCTAGTTTGATTCATGATTCTTGTTCTGCTGTTGAACATGGGAGAGGACCAAGTATCTAAATGTTTGTCTTTTCTTAATGGAATCCCACAGAGGGGCAGGCCCTGTTCCAGGAGCTGATGATTCTCTAGAGAAGAGCTGTGGGTGGAAGGATCCAATTCCTGTGGGAGATTTTTGATCATTAGATCTATTCAATGTCAATGGTCATTGTGCTGTTTATGATATTGAGACCCCCCCCTCCCCATAATGACAGATGAACGATACATTATCCTTACTTATATTGTTGTTTGAATTAAGATTTTGCATGTTAAACAACAATGTGAAGAATAGTACAAATTCTGCATGTTAAACAATGTGAATAATAGTACATGTAACAACTGAAATGGTGAGATTTCCTTTGAAGAGATAGACTACTTTCCATTTAGTTTGTTTTGAACATGGCTATAAATTCAATAAGACTACATCATATTCATTAAAAATATATCATAATTTGTGTGGTTTTGTGTATCCATGAATAGAAAGATGTGATGTGACAATAAGACTATTCACTATTCATCACTATTTATTAATCAAATTATACTAAGCCACAAAAGTATTGACATTTTGGACACAATTTGTCACAACAAACATGTTAGCTGTGAGATGCAGCTGATTAGATGTTAATGGCCATCTGTTGAGTTACTGCTAGGTACTGCCATACATAGCCTGACATAGCCCGCCCATAATACGAATGTTCATCCGTATCACATGGTCTGGGAACGGTCCTCTGGGGCGTGTTTACATCGGTAGAGAGTCTACCGGCCAATAAGTGAAGCTGATTAGACGAGCTTTCCAATCGTTTCAAACCAGGAGTGAATGCCCTCCCCTCCGCAGTATAATCGCGTCAGGTTAAAGAACCTCCAGACCATGAATACGGATGAACAGCAGTATTATGGTCGGGCTATGTCAGGCTATGCTATACATGCTGTATACTGACTACTACAAGTTAGGTCAAAGTTTAATTTCTGTAGTGTTGGCCCATGACAACTTTACTATATTTTCAAAAATATGAGGGAATTCAAATACTGTAGGCTAAATGTGCATTTCTCTTTGTTGTAGATATTTACCCTACCCATAAATGAGGTAAAAATTATACGTTTTACAGAATTGACATGGGAGGGAATGAATGAATGAATGTTCCCACGGACATATTTAAGCATGGTGACTCACTAGGACATCATATGACAGGAAGATAGATCACAGTCATACTCATTCTCCCGAACCCTGGCTGTTGTTACTATAACATGTCCCTTTTCATTTGCCAGTGTAGTATTCTCTAACACAGTGGTTCCCAAACTTTTATCTGTCGTGTACCCCCTGAAATAATCTGATCCTACCGAGTACCCTTGCATAACAGACATCTTGCCTTAAGAATTAAGATTTTTGTGTCATTTTTGCTGCACTAAAAAAATGTTAACACAAATTACTTATATAGGGGTACAGAGCAATTCATTAGCAATAGGGGGTATTGGCCATAGTTTGAGTATAAGATCTTTTTTATATTATCTTTATACTGTTGAAGGCTGAGAGCCAATTCACAGATTCATTTTGTGTACCCCCTAGAGCCTATCCAAATACCCCCAGGGGTACTCATACCCCAGTTTGACAACCACTGCTCTAACATGTGCATCACCAACAAAGCAGCCAATTCATGTAAAAGACAGCTCAACCAGTGAGAGGATCTTTGGAGGCTCTTTTTTTTTTTTTATAGATTAACATGTTTAATACAATGGTGCCTCCAGCAGATGGCAGCAAAGTTCTTACAGTAAAGTTAGCCATAAGTGGAAGAAAGCTTGGAGGCCCTTCTAGATTCTGTTCGTTGCTTAGGAACATTCCTATCTGAGTGAAATCAAGTCAATCTTGAGAAATTTGTCTCGGGCACAAAAAAAACAAACAAACAAACAAAAAAAAATAATCAGCATCAATCAAACCACTATAGTGCAGTCACTCAAATTACGTTACACACAAGCACAATCCTTAAACCTTTAGGCTTAGACCCAGCAGAAATATTTAGTGGGCCAGATTCTCAAAAGTGCAACAATATGTCTACAGTACACAGTTACGGCCATACTGTAGGACTGGAGCAGAGATTGGCAGTAACGAGGCCCAGCCTATAAATATGATACTTATGTAGCATTTTCAGGTATCTGCACTTTACTTGAGCATATATACCCCACAACAAAAATATTCATACTTCTACTTCTTACATTTTTAAAACATGATGTGTCATATTATTGCATTGTGAGGGGAAGTTATGGCATATTTGAAGTTAATGGCTATGGCAAGGAGTGGCTTCCCAACATTTAGGCCAATTCCAACAGGGATGCAACAATAATAGAATTAGTAACATTTACTCCAGTGATTAGTTTTATGTATTGAAGTCTATATAAAGTCTATAAAGTTCACATAATACGACCATCAAAGTGTGTTTTTGTGAAGGTTTTCGCAGGCAGAGCCCCAAATGCAGACTAGATGTGGGCAAGCAGGATTTATTTCCCAAACAATTCCAACAAAAAATCGGAATCACAAAAATCACAGAAGATCTGGCTGGACTTAAATAGCAGAGATCAATTTAACAGAAACTAGGATCAGATGAAAAATCAATCAGCATGGCAGGTCAGAATCACAAAGGCGGGGTCCAGAAGGCAAAACAAATGGCACATGTGACACACACAAAAGCACATGGTCTTCAAACAAAACAAAAAACACATGCAGTACCACTAGTGTCCAGTAGGGCAAACAACAATCTGTTGACAGTTTTAAATTTATAATTTACAATTTACAATTACAATTTACAATTTACAATTTACAATATATTTTTTACTTTTTAACTTTTACCTGAGTAGTTAATCAAGTCAGTACTTGCACTATACCAGAGTCTTATTTTACATGCTTCCACTGGAGTTTGGAAAGTGTGCTGTCAAAAATATTCAGGAGTGGACTCAGATAAGAACACAGATTCGGATTCGGTTTATTTCACCAAAAAAAAAAAAAAAAAAAAAAAAAGGAGCAGAAAAAAGTACAGGATACAGATACAGTTCAGTCCAACAAAAGGCAGAAAAAACTCAGGGGCAGAATGAGAAAAAAAATAGAACAGGCCAGGTAGACCAGCACTTGTAGTATACACCATATCCTGTAGGGGGAGACAGACAAACTAGGAAGTGCAGACAGAAGTTCTGACGGTGTGCCATCTCAGGACTGGAGCCACAGGAAAAGAGAAAGAGATTTTAGTGAGAAGAGAGATTTGTCACTATTAGTGTAATGACATGGATGGGAACATGATGTTATGAGCAGCAGCAGCAGCAAGGTGAGTCAGTGAGTGAAGCATCATATGACAGGAAGGTTGATCAGTCACATGCTCAATCTACAGTAACTAACAGTAGCCTTGCGTTCAAGCCGTTCAAGACCTTTTTCTCACAGTTATAAATACTTTCAAATGTAATTTCAAAAGTCAAGACTTGTCAGTATAAAACCCCTGAAAGGTTGTGACAAATGGCAATGAAAACAGAATCCTATTTTTTTCAAAACGGCATAAATTTCATGGGGGGTGTACAAGATATTGATGGGACAGAGCCAAGTTAATACTAGTAAAACAATGCTATGAATGAATGACAGTGTGGAGCATTTCAAAACTAATTATATCAACTGCCATGATAATGCAGGCCTTGAGCCAGCCTTGGTCTGTACCACTTGAGGGCAGTAAAGCACATAGTGATTTTTAGAATGTTATACCACCCTAGAGTTATAAAATAAGTAGTGCTGTCAAACGGTTAAAATATAATCTAATTAATCACAAAATTTTGCCATGATTAATCACTTTTAATCAAAACTCATTTCTTTCAGTTAGAATTTGGATGCTAGGGTATGTTTGACCCTAATTTTGCCATGATAAGATGCTAAATACCTGAATTGTTCTTCTCAATGGGCAATTAACACTTATCCCCTACTCCCACCGATCACAACAACATCAACCCTCTGCTGTTGTCTGACATTCAGGAACTAGGCCATAATCTTTGTCTAGTTTGCCTAGCTATTTTCTATCTGAAATTGAACACAATACATGCCATGAAAGGGGAACCATATTCGTGGGATTAATCTGAGTTACTTTTTTTGGATTAATCATGTGAGTTTGTTAATTTTGCCAACACCAAAAACAAGTTATAGCATTACACTGGCAGTAGCTTTTTGCGTGCTATCACAGTCTTTACTACGTTATTGGTGGGGTAAACATGGTGAAAATTCTAACAAATCTCTTCAAAACTTATCCAGCTGATTCTTTACATTAAAATACTTTCCCAAAATACTTTGTACATACATGTACTGGAGCAATTATTGTATGAAATAGGCTATTCAATATGATTTGCATACATTTTAGGCCATGGGCTAGTGGGCATATAGTGTACCTCTACTAACCAAACTAACATTTAGATATACATATACACACTGTATCCTATTTCCTCTTTCACTTACAGTATATGTACATATATGGCCATATATTAGATTTTTGTGTGAGTAGCTATTTCAGAAACTAGAATATTCACAAGCAATGCTGAATGTGAGTGGGCACTGTGAAAGTGAGGAAGAGTAGGCTATGGAGAAGTGATGTAATGGAATTGCATGTAAAGGTCAGTATTGTATTATTGTTTAAGGATTAGTAAGTAAAAGTGATGTTAATGTCTGGTGATGCTGAATATAAACTGAAAGTTATGGACAATTTTGGGAAGCGCTAGCCTACCTTGTTGAAGCATACCCATGGGATGTTGAAAATCAATGCCTTTCAAGAGCTTACAATGCAAATACTTTAGAGCAGGGGTGTCAAACCGGATGCGGCCTGTTACATAATTTCATGTGGCCTGCCTAAAATGCTTGAAATTTTTTAGGTGTATGTTGCCTGTTTAAAAACAGTTCTAGCGATGCATTTTCTGCCACACAACCCTGGCAATTCCCTATGAAGTGCATCTTAGACCTGTTTGCCAAGGGATACAAAATTAAGTGATGGCACATAAGGACTGTATTAGTGATGGTCAAAAACATGACGAAATGTGCATTATTTTTTTCATCCATGTTTATGGTCGTGCATGTAAATTTGGCAGTTCAGCCCTCTGAGGAAAATGCCATTGCTCATGTGGCCCTAACAAAAATGAGTTTGACACTCCTGCTTTAGAGGATTATGCATTGTCCATCAAGTGGAAGAAAGTGGGATTTCTTTCAGTACATATTAGTTCACATCTACAGGGTATAAGCTACCAAAAATGTCTAGGGTTAGACTGTTTATCTTGCTTACCCTTATGGTACAGGGCAAAATTGTATACTGTAAATACATGCATACATATACTGTAGATACGTATATCATTTAAAGATGCCATATGAGTTCCTACATGGTTTCAAAGTGATCAGGCATCTCCCCTTTATCTGCTAGCTAAGCTGTCTGCTTCCTGAATGCACTGTGAAACTAGAAAAGCGCTCAGAGAGCGCAGACCTCCGCTAAGGCAATGTGGTCACAGACACAATATACATGTTCTGGATCACTGGTCGCCACCAAAATCGAATCAGCTCTTGCTTGTTCCAATATACACATTGTCCGAAAACTTCATCCAAATTCGTGCAGTACTTTTCGAGTTATCCTGCTTACAAACAGACAAACAAACAAACAAAACATACCTCCTTGGCGGAGGTAAAAAGTCCGGTCTACACAGAGGCTGTTAATGTCAAACAAACACATGTGGCCAGGCTGGCCATCAAAATAAAACAAACCAGATGCCAGCCAAAGACGTTGGGGGAAGGATGGGAGAAAGTTTGTGACCTCCACCCATGTTGTGAGTGATTAGCTGGAATGTGGGTTGTTATATTGTTTGTTTGTGTGTTATGTTATTGTTATTTATTTTGTTTTGCAGGAACTCATATCACACCTTTAAGTGTATGTTGCCTCATTTAAATGGTTATACATGACTTTTCAGACAACACAAACAAACACTGCTGATGCGGAGAGTGAAGCGAATCCTGATGGTTTGCTCTCTCCTTACAGGTGTCCCTGTATCCCAATACCAAGTAAAGTGAATCTATGGCATAGGCATGCATTTTAGTGTATTTGTTAAATTATATCAAATGTTATTTTTTTTTTTAAATATAATTCTTTATACGGTTACAAACAGAGTATTGGAGAGGCTGATTTTGAGGTTGAAATAAAATCTTGATAATTTGCTCTTTATCACATTGTAGGATAATGTCTTCCCTGATACACTTCCTAATTTTTAGTAAATGAATGAATAATAAAATAAGAATTGTTTGACATTATAAATTGATGTGATTGTCTATTTATTGTATCAAAACATCACATTCACTTACTAATTCTTCAACAATAGGATACTACTATACTAACCTTTACAGTACATGTGATTCCATTACATCACTTCTCCATAGCCTACTCTTCCTCACTTTCACAGTGCCCACTCACATTCAGCATTGCTTGTGAATGCATTCTGCAAATACACCTAATCTCATCAGCAGTATAGTCTACACAGCACTCCAACTACCTCCAACTACTTTGAGTTATTCCAGCACAGGGGCGCTGCTAGAAATTTTGGGCCCTATGACAAAACATTTTTGGGCCCCTCAAATATTGATTTTAATATAGAAATTTTCTTCGGGCACCCTGTCTTTGCTGGGCCCTTAGAATCATCCTAACTCCCCTACACCCCCCCCCCCCACACACACACACACCACCACAACCACTCCCCAGCGGCGCCCCTGTTCCAGCATATTGTGCAATAGTACTCTATGACTTCTTTCTTCTTAACAAATCTTTACCTGGTATTTACGGTATATGTAAAGTGTTGTTGGCTAGTGTTAACATCATTTATGCAGCATAACTTACCACTTGCAAAATATTACACAGAATTGACTGAATTACAGTAAGTCCCATTAGACCTTTGACTAAACGCAAAAATATGTCACTTATCTCAACTTTGTCTTAGTGGCTCTAGAGTCTACCCAGTGAGATGGTTAGACAGATGAAAAAACCACAAGGGTGATGCTGTGGTTTGTTTCAGTCTGCTGGTTGTGCTGGAATTCCAGCGGGGGAGGTTATTTTCATGGAGGGAAATTTTCCTTTTAGGACCCCTGGATAAATGGAATGGAAAAATACACGGAATTCCCCCTATCTCAACACGTCATAGCTTCACAAATCTGCTACGCCAAAGTTTGGCATGGACTCAGCTTGTTTCAGCTGACATTGAAACCGCTACGCCAAAGTTTGGCATGGACTCTTGCTTGTTTCAGCAGACATAGAAAGCGTGAATTATCTTTAAACATCTTTAGTTCCTTCCTCTTGAGCTAATCATAAGGCCTCCCGGATGTTGACAAATGAATTTGTGAGATGACTTGCAGTTATGATCATTGACTTTGTTTGTGATCATTTCAAGTAACTACTCCCAAGAAATGTGCATCACCATCAGTGAACCATTAAACATGTCACAGTTCAGTAGCTTCAGTGGAAGAGTGAGTGAAAAGATTCTTCTTTCCCCATTGCTGATGCCACTGATGACCTCACTTCTTGCCAAATGGTTTGTGTGTGTGTTTGTGTGTGTGTGTGTGTGTGTGTGTGTGTGTGTGTGGGGGGGGGGGGGGGTGAATGGAAAGCAGAGATGTTGTAAAGGAAGGGTTCCAGCCCACTTCTGCTTTCATTGGGCTTTAAATACACCCGCCAAAGTGTTCTGTGTGAGAAGTATTCTTGTCAGATCAGAGAAGAAGCAGAAGAAGTCAACAGAAATGGAACTTACTAAAAGTCCACTCCATTTGGCTATCATAGTCATCATTGCTTCAGTCCACTTGGGAAAAGCAGGTACAGTGCATTATTTGCTTTTGATTAGTAGTAGATAACATACAGTATCTGTGTTTTGATTACTGGATAATATATTGGGCTACAATGAATATGTTTGTGATATTGCAATGCATTTCTTGGGACTGTGGTGTCCACTGCAACATAAACTAATGTATTTGCTTGTCTGGTCATTGCAGATCCTGAAAAGTATACCTCCTGCTGCACAGCTGTGTCTAATGCAAGGGTGACCGACCCAATCATTGGCTTTGAATTGCAGAAACCAAGCAAAGAAAACAGACACTGTGTCCGTGCAATGATGTAAGTAAGAAAACCTGTCTAAAAACATTGCATTTTTACAAACAACTTTGTGTATTAATGAATGAGTATACTGTTCACAAATGGCACTGACTTTGTGATTCTCTATTCAGCCTTACCACAGACAAACATGAGAAATTCTGCTGTCCAGTCGAGTCTCGATGGGTGAGGGGCAAAATCAAGGAATTCATGTAAGTTCATTTACATAACTAACACTCACTTAGGCTACTAATACTGTCACTTATCACTGCTATCATTGTAAACGTGTATTGTTATTGTTATTATTATGCAAGATCTGATATCAACCAAGTAATAATTAAGAGTCCGGGATCAATGTCAAACTTGTTTGCCCTGGATCAATGTACCTTAACCCTAAGCCTAACCCCAACCCTAAGCCTAACCCTAAACCTAACCCATTGATCCAGGGCAACAAGTTTGACATTGATCCATTCATTATTAGTAGTAGAAGTAGTAGTACTAGTAGTAGCCTACTAATAGTACTAGTAATATTAGTTATAATGACCATCTGTGTTTGTTCCTGTTCAAAGGGCTATGATGAGAAGCAAGAGGACTTCTACAGCCTCCACTCTTCTGGCCCGTCTCACATCCCCGACACCGACGCCGACCTCACTATTCAGAATTGATGAGTTAATCGCAGAGGGGTCTACGCAATGAACGTACAGTAGCAGACAAATTGATGGGTCATCATATGAAATGCACAATTGAGGATTTTAGGATTTTATTTATTTTATTGATATAAATCTTGTATTTATTTTATCATATTGTACATAGCATATTTTCACTTATTTATAATAATTGATAAAATAGTATAATAATATCATAATATTCATTAATTTAAATAATGATGTGAATGAATATATTGCCTTACAGCGAGACTGAAAAGACTTGAGTAGTGCAAGTGCACAATGTTGTTTATGCTTGTTTGTACTGAGATGGTGAATATCTGGAGTAACATAACTGGAAATGATGTTTTATGAATGTAACTTGTGCATTTAAATTGCATCTATGGCATGTGCAGAGAATAAAACAAAACAGAAAATGAAAACTGTCAAGATCCTTTCTTGGAGAAATGAAATTCATTCATAGGCATCATTGCCTATCCAATCACTCACATTCACTTGCGTTTATCCAAAATCCCCACCACTGACAGTTGGGTCCACCATTCACGCTGAGCTAGACTCAGCCCCTTGTGGCAAAAAGTCTCATGTAGATTAAATGTTCAAACTTCATTCTCCTCGAGACTTTCTGTGTGAAATAATGTTTTTGTTATCAGTGCTTAATGGGACAGAGGTGCAATGAATAAGGAACCTGTCAGTGTCCCAGTTGCCTGGAAGATGTGAGCAAGGCACTTAATTTTAAATTGCTCTAGTTATAGCCCTGCCCTGATGTAATTGATAGTGGATAAATGTAAGTTGCTTTGGATAAAAGGATCTGCTAAATGCATGAATGTAAATGTCAAAACAGTAAATCAAGTTTTGCTATTTTGTATAATATTCACAAAAATAAATGGTATCCATTTCTGTATGTTATCAATGAAGAGTTCAATGCAAAACCCCTAACTCCACTTGACCAATTTTTGAGAAAAAGGCCATTTTTTATCAGGCATTTACAGTGTTTTGATTGTAAACACATATTTTACACACGGCGAGCAGTAAGTTTTATTGTATTTTTTCACAAAAACATTTCATTCACATATTCTAGATTTATACAGGATTCACACAATATCATTAACTCAGTTTTCACAAAAATGGTGTTTAGGGGGTTTTGCATCTGAACTCTTCAAATATATTCCAGAATGATATTTCAACCCATAACCATGTGGTTCAAGGTCATAATGTTGCTACACACCTATTATCTGTGCCACACAATATACATGCATAGATATGCACCTGTACTGTATTGCATCCTATTCCCCTCACTTCTCAATGTATAAAACTAGATATCTAATTAGTACTAAATATTTTATGAATATTGTGATAGCCATCTTATTTGGTGACTTCTATGACAATGCACCATATGAGAGTAAGTTTATTATCTAGAATTCATGCCTGCATGGGCCCCGCCCCCGACTCATGGCCATACGATACATACGATCAAAGACATTGGCTACAGCCTACAACTGAAGTCCACTTGTGTTACATTTAACCACATATTTACAATAGTCAATGAAATTAATATAAAAAAGAATGACTATGGGACAAGTAATACTCTTTATACAAGATTACAAGATACTCATACAGACAGACATACTGCAGGAAGGAACACCTTAATATATTGTTACTATTTATGAATGGGGAAGGGGTATTTTTCAATTACCCCCTTTTATTTATTTTCAGATAAAGAAGGCGTAGTGTTACTTCTGTTTCCATGACACAAAATCATAGCCAATGTCAGTTTCCACACCCAGGCATATCAGCTACAGTAGAGGAGTGGGCTACATGGATTTTCTTTCCGTATCTCAACCACATTCACACTATGTTTAGATATGAGAGGAAGATATCATCAAAATCACACCACCTATACAGCCCACGAGGTTATGTTTCACATGCATACAATATGATCAATGGGGTAAAAAAAAATGCAATGAAAATATGTATGTTGTCAGCTTACTTGTGCAACAACCAGAAGTGCAGTAGGAAAGAATCTACATCGGATGGTTGGTTGATTGATGGATTAGGTGAGTGGGCGGGGTAGGGGTCACCCACAAGGAGCACCCAAGAGCAACAGTGGCAAGGAAATATTTCCTTATGGGGGCCTATGAAGTAACCTGGGCCCGTCCATACTTCCTGTTGCTGCATGCAATTTTGCGATCAATTCAGTATGGCCAAGGAGGCTTTTTTTTTCTCAACTCTCCAGCCTCGAAAAATCAGGAGGACCTAATGAAAAACAAGTAGGCTGAAGAGACTTAAAAATTACCAGCAGTATGTGGGGTGGGGGGGAAGTGAGGTCAGTGATGGTGCTTATGTGTGATGGGGGTGGAGGGTAGTGTGCTGTATGTGTCTGGGGTGATTTTTTATTTATTTATTTATTTGGGGGGGGGGGGGGTGTAGAGAGGGAAAGGGCAATCAGGTCTAGTGGTGAAGAGATAAGACCAAAAGAGAGACTCTTTAATTAATTAAGGTCCATGGGAGATGTGCTGGGTAATGAATGAGTGCAACGTTACTATAGTGTGAGTACAGAAGTGAGTACAGGATGTGTTCATAAGGCCTGAGAAGTGAATGTGTAAGATATATACCAGTAATATAATATATTTGTATAAAGGCCAACCTGGCCTACCAAGTAAGAAAAAAGCTTGGTAGAATTTGAACTCAATCACTAGCATGTCACACAAGCAAAAGTCAAAAAGTATTTACTTAAGCACAAGAAGTAATCTAGTTAAATGTACTTAAATAATGAATGTAGAAGTATAGCACATGTAGACCTACAACAAAGTAAAGAAAATGTAAAAGAAATGTAAAAAAATAAAAAATAAAAGCATCCATCACCCTTTATATTAGGGTAAAGCCAACATCAAACTATAAATGTGTTATATAAGCAAGAGGCAGAATTAAAATAGTCAGAATGAAAAATTGATCACATCTTGGTTTAATGGACCCTTGTTTGTAATGACAAATCAGCTTCACCAAACTGTTGCAATCACTCGGTAGACCACCAAATTCAAATTCAGTTTCACTTTGCTTCAACAGAAGAAAAACATTTCTTCATCTGAGTCAGTCATTTCACTCTGACTAGTCAAGACAAATTACAGTGACTACTGTAAATCATGTGTAAAAAAAAAAATGACAGTAGGACAGGGCCAATTTGCAAAATCTGTTTGCACCGAGGGTGTCCAAAAATGATCCAAAAAGAATAAAAGAGGCAAGAACCTGAGAAGGCATCAAAATGATATGTTATAGCCTACTTCATTACAGTTAAGTTCAAAGTACTATAGTCCTACTGCATGAACTGCAAAGTATTCTGCTCTGATACTTTTAAAAAATTAGTCATAACCTTTCCGATATGCTCCTCCACAATTACAAAATCCCAATACCTTTCTTATCTCCTCCGCCTCTACACAAATTGGCCATCCCTTTCCTCAGATTGGAACAGAGCATTGGTGCCATCCTGATTTCTACACTGTAAAGGTCATCAAGAATGTTCTTGCACATTTCTTAAAGAGAAACATGAACAAATGCGCATGCTCAATACATTATTGTAGGATGCGGCGCCAGAACATTGTTAATGACATGTACAGTGGAGAAATCGGTTGTCTAATCTTTATTGTCATTGAATGCATATAATATTGCTTTTGTTATATTAGCAATGGATTGCAAAATTAACCGGAACAAACAGCAGTTATATATCATTCAACACAAATTAATGTGAATTGTTTACTTCTCAAATATTGCACTAAATAATGGAAGCCCGTTGGGTAGCCCTAAGAGAGGTCTGTACAGTACAAAGATTATTATTATTATTATCTTATTTATTTATTTATTTATTTATTTATTTATTTTTCATTAATCCCGAGTCAAAGGGAGGCTATATTGTCTATTGTTTTTAATTACTAAATCACAGTATGGTTCAGTTTACAGTTAAGTACTCCAAGTACAAATTAACTTAAATTCAGTTGCATACAGCTAAAAATTTGTACGACTGAATTCTGGATCACCAGGTCATTACACATACTGTATAGACAAAAGCCGGCAAATACTATTTAAAGAGCCTTGGCCTGTAGAAGAATATAGACTGAAGTCAGGCCTATGATATGAAGTTAACCAACAGGGTAACGATCAGAGAGGAAACATCATCAGTTATGAAGTTGTCATCACCAGCAATTTTGAGGGTTAACTCCCGTGAGAAAAGGCATGGCATGCGTGAGAAAAGGCTTGGCAACCTCAACCAATACCTCACACCTCCTACAGCCATACACCCACTCTTTCCATGACATGTTGTAACCACTTGATTATTACAAATAGAAAATGTGTTAATGGACAGTTCTATGGCCCTTTTGACAGCTGTAAAATAATAAATAGCCTGTCGTAGATGTTCCTACGATGCCGAGTACTAACACAAATAGCATTTACCATAACTAGAGAAGTGTTCAGAGAGCGCAGACCTCCGCCAAGGCAATGTGGTCACAGACACAATAAAAATTCCAGATCATGTTCTGGATCACCAATCGCCACCAAAATCGAATTAGTTCTTGCTTGTCCCAATATACACATTGTCTGAAAATTTCATCCAAATCCGTGCAGTACTTTTCGAGTTATCCTGCTGACAGACAAACAGACAGACAAACAGACAAACCAACACGACCGAAAACATAACCTCCTTGGCGGAGGTAAAAAAGGTTACGGTCCTTGCAACCACATCTACAGGGTGTTGTAGGGTGCTACTCACCCACTATGGAAAGTCATGATAACTCATCAGATGCTTAAAATGATCAACCCTTAAAACCACAATCCCACCATAATATCCAAAGTTCTTACTTATTAGATCGCGTCCAGCTTTTGCAATTGTTACTGTACTTTGTTTCTTTTCACAATTGTGGTTGTACAAATAAAACGTTGTAATACAAATACTAATGACTAGAAATAATCACCGTGTGCTTAGTTGCTTACCAGTAAAAGCATTTCAACCAATTACCAGAACGCATTTTGACCAGTAGCCTAAATAGAATGAAGTGTAGGCCTATATTATTTTTCCACTATGTTAACTATTCATCTCATTTCCTTAAAGACATTGAATTGAACAGATATATTTAGCATCTTCGCTGTTGTCAGTTTCCACACTACAGTATGACAGACAGGCAATCACACCACAAATGTGTGGGCCAGGCCTAACACATTCCTATTTCTTAACCACAGTCACGATAGTACTGACATTGCTTGGGTATGTCAAGTTGTTAAAGTCACGACCGCTAAACAACACAAACTGTTATTCACAGCAAACAACAACAGAACAATTTTGCAACACAATAAACTGATGCTGTTCAGTTGTCTTGCAACACTTACAGTATATGGACAGAGGCCAGTAGAGAAAAAAAATGTTTTGTTTCACTTTTGCTTCATGGGAAGAAAATCATTTTATCTGAGTCAGTTAGTTCTGTCTCTATGATTACTGTAAGGCTGGCACTGCATGGAATATATATAGATACTGTAGGTCTGTCATTGCTAGAGACAGGGCTCTCAAGTTTTGAAGTTTGTTGGGAGTGAGATTGGGTGGGGGGAGTGGGGGGGGGGCACCGAACCTTCGGCCCAACGGCCCAACGGCCCATCGGCCGGTTATTACAACAACCAGGCCTCTCAAGTTTTGAACTCCGCTCGGAGTGAGATTTTTCTTTTTTGGCCTGGCGTAGATCTACAGTACAGTGTACATGTATGTACGTGTATAAGAGACAGTAGTCTATGTAAATGCATGTATTTTAGGTGATTTAGAGACAGACAAGGTACTGTCACCCCGAAATAATGACCTCCAATGAATTCTGTGAAAAGAAATGGACAAATGCACTGGCATCAGGAGGCTGTTTTGCAAGGGCTTAAAGACAGCACTGGAAAATATAAGAATTCTGCATTTCAGAAGTATTGAATCAGGTCCACCCTGTGGTTCTGTTCTATTTTTTTTTAATTAGGCCACTAATGATTAAGTAGTGATGATGCATCATTATTTACTATGTATCAATAAACATTCATATAGCCTAAATATTTCTTTAGACTAGGCTATTTTATGTTTTTATTTAATTAGACCTATTTCAATATGTCACTGTAAAAAAACAGGCCTAGTTGTAGCCTATAATCTTTAAATATTGTTCATTATAGCTTTAACTGAAATCTTATCACTGAACCATTTGAAGAAGTACAGTATGTGCCTTTCTTTTATCTTGGCCTAGTGCTTTTACAGTAGGTTACACATTCTGTGCATATGACAAACTTTAAAAGTATTGCTATGTAAGGCAAATGCTTTAATTTGGGGTCTAATAGGCCTATTGTACCAGACCAAATTTAAGACAATGGCGTCACCAGCTGTAGTCAGGGGCGCAACTAATCACTTTTGGGGGGTATGCGATAACATTTTTTGCGATGAAATAACATAAAATAAAATTCTGAACCATAAGATGACCTTCAAAGTTGGTATATTGTGAACAACACATTTAACACAACAACAATGAAGGCAGCAATTGTCAACTAATGACGAATATGGGATGCATTTGTGTACAGAAGTAGGCAAGAAATTTTTGAAAAATTTGTTTCCATTTTCTGCAATCTGGTGCATTTTAACAAGTTGCTAGATAGCTTCTCATAGCAATTAATTAAATGGTTTATCTAATGCATTGCACATTATTTGAATGCTCCATGAGGTCATATAGCAGCCTGGCTGAGTTGTATTGGGCAGTAGGTTGTATATTTCTTACAATTGAACCAAAATGTATTTAATTTAGTGCTGTCAAGCGATTAAAAAAATTAATCAGATTAATCACAAAATTTTTCAATGATTAATCATGATTAATCACTTTTAATCGCAACTCATTTACTCCAGTAAGAATTTGGATGCTAGGGTATGTTGGATCCTTATTTTGCCCTGTAAAGGCCCGGGTACTAAATAGTTGGCTTTGTTAGTCTCAAATGGGGCAATTCACACCTGTCCCCTACCCCCAAGGATTCCCCAAACATGTTGGACAGTCAGGAGCTAGGCCATGATCTTTGTATAGTTTGACTTGATAGCCAATTCTTTTTCTATCTGAAATTGAATATAATGCATGCCCTGACATTTGGAACCATATCCATCAGGATTAATCGGAGTTAATTTTTTTAATCCAAGTTAATTTTTTTGGATTAATCACGTGATTAATCAGTTAATTTTGCCAGCACTAATTTAATTTCAGTTAATTTCAGTCATATTTAATGGCATTTACTGCTGAATTCTCAGTTTGATGTGATGCACATAGTCTTTTATTCTTTTGGACCCTTTTTGGATAATAATGAGGAACATGCTGGGGACAGTCTGTCTTTGCAATTTACTAAATTCCCCTATATTCATTCTAAATAGTTTAATTGAAATGTGTCTAAACCCTTGGAGGAAATGGGCTACAGCCTACCTTGTGTTTCTGAATCAGTAGCCTAATTAGCACAGGGTATTTTTTGACCAACATATCAGTCATGGGATGCCTGTTTGAAATGACCATTTCAGCCTAATATTGGAGACTATACAAAAACAACTGGTGTTATTGCTACCTCATTGTAGATCTATACATTGGTATGCCTTTGACTTCCACTGTTTTTGGAATGCATACGGAACTACAGGACTTTGAAATAATTAATTAATTTAAAGGATAATGCATTATCATAGCAACTAGTGACCACTATAGATGGGTTGCACTTGTGGCATTCTTTCAAATGATAGGCTATATGTATGGCATTTGGGAGAGAAGAAAATCTCCGAGTTATGAAATAGAAAAAAAATGATAGATTTTGAACTCATAAGTGCATCGCGACCGCATCGCAATATTAAATGCGTTAGCTATTTTTATATCGCGAAGGGTCGGGTGGTGGGTAGTGGTAAGGGCAATTTTAAGGTTACCTGCTGTCATTCATGCACAATAATCTTTGGCATATGATCTCACGTCCTTTCATCTTTGTCTTTAGCTCTTTCTACCTCGGACAGGTACTTTTTTGCCCTCTCAATCTTGCTCCAAACAGGCTACATGGGCGCACTCCTCAATTTGGGGTGAATTAAAACTGGGCAATAAAGTAGAGGGGAGGGCTGTTTCTTACATTATTTTAAACTGCAAGAAGTTCAACGCGGTTATGATGAGCTTGTGGGTTTGCGCTTTTTTATACATTAATGTCTTGTGCATCTCTCACACGTGTATTGGAGAGGTGACACTATGAAACGTTTGTGTGTGTAACCTACAACATGTGAAAAGGAATTTTTCATAATTGTATTACGAAGGCATATTTTGGTGTGTCAGCTCGAGGAAACTGTCATTAGCTCGTCTCACTAGCACACACACACACAAGCCCCCCTGGCCCATGAAACATTTGTATTCATTCTGCTTAAATTTCGGCTACTACTTCTCTTACCAGGCTCAGCTGACAGTAGCTATTCTGACCTCCTCAATCCCCTGGCTCACGTCTCTCTCCTCCACCTTCATATATCTACATGGATTGGTTCTCCTTCTTCTGTATTGGGCCGTATAACATTACATTGTTGAACTGCCACGTTAGATAGAGACTGTGCCTCCCCGGCAGTCTGTGCACTCACTCCGAGGCTGCTTCTGATGTTAACAGACCTGCACCCACTGATATGCAGTCATTGTTGCACATCACAGGAACATAGGCTAACTGCATTATTAGCCTACTATTCTTGCATATTGTTGCTTCAACTTTTAGACTTTGTTGCCCCCCATTACGTTTCTCTGGCTCTGTCCATTTCGCCAGACAAACTTTCACTTCTCTCCAACTCAGTTCAGCTCAAGTAGCAGAAGAACTAGGCTACTTGGGTCAACGTGAGGGGAGGGGCGGGCCGGGCCGGCGGAGGAGGGCTGAGAGATTTCATTGGATTAGCCCGATGTCCTTCAGGAATTTCTACCAATGGCCGCATTTTGTGATTCAAATACCGTCGCAGCCGAAAAAATATTAAAAATATGCAGACGGGCGTGTGAAAACGCATGTGTGGCGTGTGAGAGTGTGAAAACACTCTGAAGAGTGTGTCACACGCTCAATGCGTGAGACTTGAGAGCCCTGCTAGAGATGAGTCAGAGCAACTCAATTATTCTGCACCATGATGCAACAATGAGACACTTTTTGACAGAGAGGATTCAAGCGGAGCGAGAGGTGTCAACGCTGGTTCAGTTCCTGGTTCTATTTTTGCAAGGGGGAGGGGGGAAAAATCCCCCTTTATGCAGACTTAAAGAATGTTTTCTTATTGTGATGTAATGATTTATGCAGACTTAAAGAATCTTTCTTATTGTGATGTAATGCATTTATGCAGACAGGAAGTATTCCAGTTTGCTCCCATTGAAATGTATTATGATGCCTTATCTTGCTCACTATTCCATGATCTTTGCTTTTTGATTTATGTTATTATTGTTACAGAATTAGTTTTGGTATCATTTTTCAATTCATTTCAATTACATAAAATGAGTATATGCTCATTTTAGTAAAATGTGACCTGTGTTAAAATTCACATAGCACAGATTAGCCTAACTGAATATATACTGTAGGTCTGTCATTGCTAGAGATGAGTCAGAGCAACTCAATTAGGCTAATCTGTGCTATGTGGATTTTAACACAGGTCACATTTTACTAAAATGAGCATATACTCATTTTATATCATTGAAATGAATTGGAAGCTGATACCAAAACTAATTCTGTAATAATAACATGAATCAAAAAGTGTCTCATTGTTGCATGGTGCAACTTTAATGAACGTCACAGAAGTTATAACATCAGTAGGCCTCTGTATCTGTAGGATATCCAAAAATAACTGGTACAATAAAAATGAGTTGACCTACATCACAACTGATGCAGGAAATCATCTATTAGTAAGCTTCCTACAACTTCTAATAAGCAATGATTAGTCAGCTTCCTGAGTTGGCCTTCCAACTGATTCCCAGTCCATAAATCAGTGCTCTAGTGCCTCGAAAGGATCTCTGTCTGTGTGTGTGAAGAAGGAGTATCACGGGAGGGGTTAGAATCCTGAGGTGGAAATGATGACTAACGACTAATGAGCATTTTGTGAATTCTTCTGATAAATTGTGAAGAGAAAGATGACTTTCTCTCTGTCACTGGCCACCCTCACAAACACCAAATGCATCAATCTAAAGGAATCTTTTAATAACGTATACTTAGCTTATATAGTGCTGTCAAATGGTTAAAGAAAATAATCTGATTACTCACAAAATTTTGCAATAATTAATCATGATTAATCACTTTTAATCGCAACTCATTTCCTCCAGTAAGAATTTAGATGTTAGGGTATGTTGGATCCTTATTTTGCCCTGGAAAGACCCTGATGCTAAATAGCTGGTTTTGTTTTTCTCAAATGGGGCAATTGACACTTATCCCCTTCCCCCACGGATTCCCCAAACATCAACCCTCTGCTGTTGTTGGACATTCAGGTAGACCATAATCTTTGTAAAGTTTGACTTGATATCCGAGTCATTTTCTATATGAAATTTAACATATTACATGCCATGAAAGTGGAACTATATCCATCAGGAATAATATGAGTTATTTTTTTTAACCTGAGTTGAACTTTTTGGATTAATCACTTGAGTTAATCAGTTAATTTTGCCAGCATTAAGCTTATTTTTAATAGCAATATTCACACCACTTAAAATTATGTATCTACTGTATACTGAGGCATCTTCAGGAGATGGTATCTCTTACTTGCTTTCATCGGAAAATTGTGGGGGTGGAATTAACTTGTTGATGGATATAGAATTTAGGGGTTTCCTCCATTACATGGTCAGTGGCCGTTTACTTGGTCAGCAGTGCAAATTTGAACAGGGAATTTCTTGCAGTGACCATTCACAAACAAAAAGTGTGCTGGAATTTCCCTCAGTTTCATTACTGTGTTTTACAGACATGTGGCCATTCTATGAACAGAATGGAGTAAGGTTGTGTTTAAAAATAACACCTTCCTTTCTCTAACTGAGTAGAGAGTAGTCAGTTATGGACAGGAAGGAAGGAAGCAGAGTCACATCACATGCACACAGCATCATCAAAGTTTGCATCAGTAACTACCTCCGGCCAACCACTAGTCACTGACTGACTGAAAGAGTGGTATAATGTAATATACCCATTTATTTAATAATTGAGACATAGATCAATAGGTTGGTTATATGGATTTAAGATTATTGCAATCAGCCATAATCCGTCTGCAGAAGCCCTATAAACCACTATGAGGGTTTGCTTTAAAAGTAACACATCCTGTCATGACCAGCCAATTATGAAATTGATTAAGACCAGCAAGTTTACCAATGACCTCATGATGTTCGGAGGAGGGGTGGAATGGGAGTAGGCTGAGACCATGATAATGGAAATATTTGTGGGAGTGTTAAACGGCCCACTTCTGCTTTTCTGTGGCTTTATAGTCCAGAGAGAGTGCCCTCCACACCACACAAATCCTCAGCCTTCACTAGACCACCAAGCTCAAGGTCAACAATGCAGTCTCTCAAGACATTCATCAGGAGCCTAGCCATCATGGCTATCATCGCTTCAGTTTGCTGGCAGAGAGCAGGTAAAATGATCTACATCTAATGATCTATTATCAACATATATATTGATAATCTATCTTTTAATATAAGATATTGACATTGCTGTTTTGTATGCTGTTGCATTGTATTTTAGTGGCTCAATGGTGTTTTTGTTTGCCCCCTACGGCACCTTCCAGGCAGCACAGCCTAAAAGGCACTACCCTTACCCTATTCCCAACCCTAACCCCCTCAACCCTCATCCTAACCCTAAACCAAGGGGAGTAGTGCCTTGAACGTTGCGCTGCCTGGAGGGCACTGTTGAGGGCAAAAAATACCATTTTAGACCATTCAAGACCATTTTAGTGCAGTGTGTGTTAATTCAAGCAAGTGATTTTTCAAATCCATGTTCTCTATAGGTGCAGAGAAGCCTTTGTCCTGCTGCACATCCGTGTCTAATGCCGAGGTGACCGACCCAATCACTGGCTTCAGATTACAGAGGGAGGAGAACAAACCCTGTGTCAGAGCAGTGATGTAAGAAAATCCCCCTCTATATCAGATATTTCATCGTGTGCCAGAGAAGCATGAAAAGTTTTTGTCAAAGTTGACAAAAGTATAACCAGCAATAATTTCTGCATTGTTTCCACTGGTGTTGAACTCAAATCTCTGTGTCTGGGTCTCTCCATGCAGTCTTACGACAGAGAAGGGTGAGTTTTGCTGCCCTGTTGGTGCTCCATGGGTGAGGACTAAGATCCAAATGCTCATGTAAGTACCAGCAACAATCTAATGCCTAATCAAACCTAAATTAATTTATATTATATTATATTATTACATTTATGATATGATATGATATGATATGATATGATATGATATGATATGATATTATATGATATTATATTATATTATATTATATTACTTTAAATGTCAGTATGTCTTCAGAGGTAATTATAGGCTAGCTGATGACATGGAAGACATCCAGATTTGTTGCACTGCGGGAGAATCATGCTTACAATCTGATATCAACATGTCTCAAACAGGAAGAAGCTGAGGAGTGAGAAAACAACACAGTCACCACTGTCTCTTCTCACAAGGCCAAGCCAGAGAACTTAAAGAACCAGCGTGCAGGTCACCATAATGAGCAGCCTGCCTGATGATCTTTTTATTCTATTTTTTTTTCAAAGATGCAAAGCTATTTTATATTATACAAAATAATTGTTCAGAGATAATTTAATGTAATTTACTTTATTTAACTTTGAGGACACATTGATGGAAAAGCCCCTCGTTTGCAATGGTGACGAGTGTACAGTACATGGCAAGAATATACTGTACATGTTGAACTTCATGTTAAAAACAATTATTTATTTATCTAAACATTTGGTGATGTATTAATGAAAATCCAATGCAGGTCATTGG
Source organism: Sardinella longiceps (assembly GCA_027497455.2). Lineage (NCBI taxonomy): Eukaryota > Metazoa > Chordata > Actinopteri > Clupeiformes > Clupeidae > Sardinella > Sardinella longiceps. The sequence goes on along the minus strand of JAODXP020005052.1, from coordinate 9,432 downwards.
ATATAGTTAAAAGTAATATTAGGCTACATTATTATGTTTTATAGTATTATATTTATTTTATTTATTTCACATTTGAATTGTGTACTGGAGACACATTACTGTATACTTTCATCCATTAGAGATGGTCAATATAAATTGTATTAATTTATTTTCTAAAGGTTGTACAATGTACCCTTGTGCAATATTGTGAAATAAAATGTATGCCTTGCAATAAAACAAGGAAAAAATAGATTTTTGCGTGATCATGATTTTTTTTTAGATAATGGTCAATGTTGCATTCATTGGTGCTGTCATTTTGATGCAAAGTAGTTAATCTGTCCATAAATGTCTCATAGAAATACCCTTTAATGGCTATGCATGTGTGTGTGTGTGTGTGTGTGTGTGTGTGTGTGTGTGTGTGTGTGTGTGTGTGTGTTGATATTTCACTGTTTTGACCAGGTGTTGAGGCTAAATTAAAAAAAATCTTTCTTAATCTTTCTGTTTCTCTATTTTGCATGTCTGCAATACTGCTACTGCTACTATTATTAAGTAATTTAAAATACTGTATACTTGGTTTTGCTTGCCTTACACCTTTTGCATTTCCAAAACTGTGATGTTTCTTTGCTCCCCCTAGTGGAGCAAAACAGTTTTTCTGTTACACTTCTGTTCTAGATTTTGAAATGCTAGACAAGTGCATAAACCTGTTGCAGCTGTCAAAGTCTTCAGTGATGTAGGCTAATAATTCACTGCTCTGCTGTTTTATTTAGAGTTTGACCATTTCAATTCCTTGTCTGTTGATAACCAAATTTTCATGAAAGTGTTGATTGACTTAAGCTGCTTTAAAAAGATGGTCGTAACTGGGAGTCTATTAAAAATTAAAGTAAAGTAAACGCACACCTTGTGAGGTGCACACGGCGATCAAAGCAAACTTGTGAAAAGAAAAAAGGTGTCAGTAGCACACTCAGAACTTAATACAATACGTTATTTTATTACCAACTTCAGGGTCATCTATATGACATGATCATCTCAGGGTCTATAGATGACCCTGATGAAGGCGTAAGCCGAAACGTTGGTAATAAAATAACGTATTGCATTAAGTTCTGAGTGTGCCATGTAACTGGGAGTCACCAAAAGGTTATTACTCTTTGTTACACATATCAAAACTTATGCAAATATGTGCGTGTGTGTGTGTGTGTGTGTGTGTGTGTGTGTGTATGTGTGTGTGTAAGTGTGTGGTAGCGCTGTGTAGGTGTTGAAAAGAGAAGCAGGCTCAGTGTCACAAAGAGTCAACAGCTCACAGATGGCAAGGCAAAAGACATGATTACACTTTTCTCAGCTATTTCATTTAAGTGTATGTGGTGCTACTGTATTTAAATATTCATCCTGTATGCAAATATGAGTTCTTTTTGCAAGCTTTCTGCAACTATCAATTTCACCATTCATGTCCAAATGAAGGATGAATATGATCAGCACCCAAATAAAAGTTTAGAATGTCCATTGAGGTACTTAGAATGCTGCAGGGAACCATAGAGGTTACATGTGGTCCAAATGTCATGCTTATGCCTGATAACAGTGGCGTAACGCAAACACTCGGGGCCCCCCTGCAGGAAACCAAACGGGGCCCCCCTTCTGAGGAACATTTGGATGAATATGTGGAAGATTTTTCATGATAGACAACTGTTATAACTGTTATCATTACACTCAGGACAATCAGGGTAATAGAGGTTCTCAGTTCCTTATAACTTGTTATCGCATGAAAGAAATATGCTTTTTTCTAGGCCTATAGCCTAAGTGTAGCCTAAAATGTGCGCTTCAGAGCAATTAGTCCTAGTAAGTTATTGGGCTCCGGTTAACTAACATTATTTGTCCTTAATGCAGAACTTGCCTTCTGGATGGACAATGGGAAATGTGTACTTCACACTTCACATACAGTAGCACTTAAGGAATTGGACACCTTCTTATAGCCTAATTGGTTTGTTTCCCATGGCAAACCCAGTTTTAAATTGGGCTTATTTTAAGGGGAAAAAATATTTGACTTTATTTATTTTTTTAATTAAAACTCCCATAGTGTAATAAAGAATGAAGAGTAGGCTATATTCAGTATTATTCTTCACTAATGTAGCCTTGATGTTTAGGCTCTAAACCTCTAAGGGGTGCCCAACCTTTGTCAAAAAGATGATGATGCAGACGCATCCCAGGGGCACAAGTTCTGCACACGCCCCCCTGTTTCAAATCTACCGCGATATGGCATTGTTAGTACTTTAGTAGTTAGTAGTTTAGCTGTTTTAAAAATGCGATATTAATAAAGCAACTACTCCGTCATCATGCTGCTTGTGTTCCGCGAATAATCAGTAGCCTACTTTCATTGCTCTTGAAGCTCTCGAAATCTGAACAAGAACACAAAGCTCGCAGCACATCAGACCACCTGCCTGTAAGCCAGTTGCGCGCATGGTAAATTGTGCATATAGAGAAACTGTTTCTTTGAAGTCACCGACTAAAACGTGCAAGAAATAGACTAATACGCTTTTCTCCCGTTTAAACACTGAATCGCTGTGTAGTTTGCTGTCCACCGTTAAATCCATTTGCTGGAATGCGGTTCCCTGTGACCAGCTATTCTGTCCTCTCGCCCTCTTCTCCGAACTCACGCACGCACACACCATGCACTGACAAGCTGAAACTAGTGACTGCAGGCATAGGTAACGTCATGTGTTTATCTCGGAGGAGACGTTCTTTTAAAATACAGATGTATTAGCTTATTATTTTCTTGCGTTATCAGCGCCTATGCGTCACGGAGCGCTAAGAGTTGTAACAATAATTTCAAACTTTTGAAATGACAGGTTGGGCGTGGCCCCTTGGACTGATGGGCCCCCCACCTTGCGGGGGCTGCGGGGGTTAACTTTACGCCCCTGCCTGATAACCTTTGATACAACCCTCACTTCTATTTCTAAGCACTTGAGACATACTAGTGAAACTAACACCCTAGGGTTTTAACACACTCACTATAATCCGCTCGACTCTCAGTACTTTGTTTGTACTAGAAAGACAAAACTTATATACATCAAACCATAAATAAGCTTTATCAGCCACCCACCCACAGAGTTAATATAGCCTGCCTTACTTATAATTTATATATGGACAAAGTCAGCCATTACAGAACAGCAAGGGTTGGAATAAAGTCATCCAAAAAGGTTCCAAATAACTTCCAAATAAGATTTTGTGCAATTTATTGTAGGCCTATATGAGAAATAGACCATAACACAGTCCTAAGCTGCTGAACTTGTGTTTTTTTGTTACACCAGGTATGGAAAATGGTGCACATAGAAACAGTTTCAATGTCTGGGCAGTCTAGCACGGACTTCACAATTAACAACATTCCTTCACTCCCTTCTTTGCTCCTCATGGAGCGATAATCCCTAGATTTTGTAATTTGTGGCGATGACAGCATACATACAGTATTTATTTATGTGGGAAGCCCTTATCTTATCTAAACATTTCCTCAGAGGAGGAAAAATACTGTCATGAGTTTCCAGGGTAAGGATTACACTATGCCTTCATCTGAACCCTTCTGTTAACAGCAACATTTACAAGAAATAGATTACTAAATATAATATTAACAGAGCATAATTTTGAGTTGTGTGTGTGTGTGTGTGTGTGTGTGTGTGTGTGTGTGTGTGTGTGTGTGTGTGTGATGTGTACTGTATGTGTGTGTGTGTGTGTGTGTGTGTGCGTGTGCGTGCGCGCGCAAAGTTGAATACATGAGTGAGTGTGCATGTCTCTTTGTGGGGGTAGGGGTGGGGGTGGGGGGTGCTACTTGCGGAGGGAAGTGGGTTCAGGTTTCTTCAGAAAAGGAAGTTGACAAATTAACAGTTGAAAAAGGCCATGATCAGGCAGTTTGGAACCAGCAAATTTTATAAATATTCAAGATTCAATAAGTTCACACTGAAATTAATGTAGGCCAAATTGGCCATTCCAGTCATAACAGAAAATGCACAATGGAGGAACATTATGCACTATGCTATATAAAATGACAAATATGAACTGAAATTCAAACAAAAAACAAGTAGTAAAAAAAGGATGTAGGCCTAGAAGTTGTTATGAAATAGCCAAATGGCATGAGGAAAGAATCTGTCTCTGTCTGTCTGTCTGGTGTTCTTGTTGTTATAGAGTGGTGGTTGTTGGGTGGCAGCAAAATAGACAGTCTCTATGATGAGATGGATCTCTGATTTTATCTATTAGAGGATAGAAGTAGCACCACGCTTTCCTGGACATCTTCACTGTCCAGGGTCACTCTATACAACAGACAGCTGCTGTCATATCAGGAAGTGATACAGAATGCTTTCATCAATGTGATGGTACAGGGTGATGAGGGGGAGGTGGATTCTTGGATTCACACCTCACCCCGACTTCAGTTCTCCAAAGGTCATGCATATACAGTATATCTACCAAACTGTCTAAGCATTGAAAGGCCAGATTCTTGGTGATGAGGAAGATGAGTTGTGCAACCTTCTCCAACAGACAGCCATTTACGTCCATTAAATCTTTAGCCTAAACTCCAGGCCAAGTACCCTGTTTGGTCTTGTTGACATCAAGCGAGAGTTCTTATTAACATTAAACTAATAATGTTATTAACAAAATAAGGAAGAAGATGATCACCAATAAAATCTGTTGTTTGTTAACTCATATGTGAATGTTCTTTGAGGTATTTAGATAATGTTTACATGTTATAGGGAGCCATATTGCAGCAATGACTTGCAAAAATCACTTTATCTTGCACGATGACTATAGAAAAAACTGAACATCGTCCAGTAAAGATCTGAGTCAACAATCTCATCAGCAGTGGTGTGTGGTAGGGGCAGACGTGACCCCCAAACCCAATCATATGTTTCATCAAAAGCTGAGTCTCGCTTTTGCAGCTTGCAAATATCACACCTCACAGAGCCACCAGACAATGCACAGTGCAATGTGTTACTTGTGGTCCACGTCTTCCACCTTTGCTTCTGTCAAAAACTCATTTCTGCTTCTGAGCACTTATCCAGGATTGAGTTTATAGTAGACAGAAACACAGTAACACAGTAGTTGTAAAATAAACAAACATACAGCTCAACCTCATTGTTATATTTCACTGCCCAGGTTGCATGTGCTTGCTTAGTCTTCAACTGTTCTCTGAGTATCTATATGTGTATCTGAGGGATCTATTCTGACTAGGGGTTATACACACTCTGGTAATTAGAACTCACTTGAAATCAAGGCCTTAGGTCCTTATTAAGATCATGTAAAGAAGGATGGATATGAAATGATGAATAAGAAATTTGTGAATTCATGCCTAGCAAATAATTGATGCTGCTAAACACATGCTTTTCAGGTCACTAATACAGCCATACTGTAATTAGGTAGGCCTATGTATTACTGGCTAACATGTGTTCCTTAAAATAAAGTGTGAGCAAAATTTTTTCCAACAAATGAATAGTCGACAGTCATTGGCCAAGGGCATACTGTAGGTTTGGTCCAACTTTGGTCAAGACATAAAGGTGATAACATGGAAAAACTTGATGAAATTACTAACCACTAACCTTTAAATGAACTTCTTACTGATGTTAATAGGCTATAAGACGGTTATTATAAAGTGGTACCCAGTACGGTAGCAGTGCTGAGGGCAGGCTGTGTGGGTGGTCAAAGTCAAACAAATTGTGGGGGTGAGGTAGAGTGGGCAAACAGGGCAGTGGTTGTGTGGTTACAGTGGTTAAAGATGTGATATGTGTCAGGTTTGTGGGTTGGTTGGTGGTAAAGAGTAGGCTAATGCCATGCTTGGAAATTAAGGTGGAGGTGTATGGAATGTGTGTGTGTGTGTGTGTGTGTGTGTGTGTGTGTGTGTGTGTGTGTGTGTGTGTGTGTGTGTGTGTGTGTGTGTGTGTGTGTTTGTAGTGTAATTTGTTAGGATCTGTGATGTTTGTTTGCTCCCCCTAGTGGAGCAATACAGTTTTTCTGTTACACTTCTGTTCTAGATTTTGAAATGCTAGACAAGTGCATAAACCTGTTGCAACTGTCAAAGTTTTCAGTGATGTAGGCTAATAATTCACTGCTCTGCTGTTTGATTTAGAGTTTGACCATTTCAATTCCTTGTCTGTTGATAACCAAATGTTCATGAAAGTGTTGACTGACTTAAGCTATTTAAAAAGATGGTCGTAACTGGTAATCACCAAAAGGTTATTACTGTTTGTTACACATATCAAAACTTATGCAAATGTGTGTGTGTGTGTGTGTGTGTGTGTGTGTGTGTGTGCGCGTGTGTGTTGAGAGGTGGATGTGTAAGTCATTACAGTAAAGTACAGCTTTGGATGACGTGGGGACAGGAACTCCTCCAGATTCTTTCAGTTCCAGTCATGTGGCTACATATAGGCACCTTCTTGACCTCAACAGTTGTATGAAAAGAGTCTTAAAATTCTGCTCTGAGAGCAGAACACAGAATACGTCATTTCCAAGCGTAAACATATTCCAATTCTATTGTTCCAGACTGTATTACCGAGTCAACAGTCAGCTTAAAGGCCAGGCTACCTTTCCTTGGTTTTTACTGACATTCAGTGTCAAGCTATTAGACAGACACCACTGCACCACCTCTTCAATTTGATCCAGGGTTGTTAATTTTTGTTGCTGATCAGGCCCATGGCCTCTAATCTTGATAATGGAGGTGTGGCATGGCAGGTGACTGTAGATGGAGCTCAAGCCTTGGGGGCACCGAGCACCGGTGAAGTAATGTGTCAGATGTCAGACCACCCAGACTGCTGGTGACTGGTTGATGAGAAAGTTACACTGTGTTGGTGATGAGGTCAGGGTTATTATGTTGAAGGCTGAACTAATGTCAATGTTTTTTTTTTTTTTTTTTTTTTCCCTCCTTCAGGTGAGTTAGGGATGAGTTAGGCAAGTTAGATGATTATTAAGGGTTGTATGCAAGAGGTTGGACATGGCATCTTCTATGGACCTCTTCATCTGCTGATGTGTTGCATGGGAATAAAGTGACGATGAAGATGATAGCGACAACTACTATGCAGCCTCTTCTCAGGACAAAAGGATTAAAAACTCAAGCTGGACCAACACCAATTCAGTCATCTCTCAAGAAAAACAACAACAACAAAAACACAATTAGACTCTTGTGAAACACATATAATCTCATTGGCTGCAGAAGGGCCCATGCAGACGTGACACAAAGCATAGGCTATACTGCTTAAGTCTAACACCATGAGCTCTTCAGTTTTGTGCACATGCAACTATTGTACCTCAGACCACCAGACAAAAACATAATGTGGTCCACATGTTATGGTTTCACTTTCCAACCATACCTCTGCAGTTAACCACACATTTTTTTTTTTACTTCTGACAGTATGATAACCCTCTGCTCATAAAGGAAAAAGATAATTATCGATTTTAGTAGATTGGGTGGCGTGGATTCTGAGTTGTATATTGTGTGGCCGGTGGCGGTCCGCACCGCACACGGGTCTCGAACCCGCCACCCCGCAAGCTACAAACTCCCGGCGTGGGAGTGGAACGCTCTAACCAACTGAGCTAAAAGCCAGAGCTTCTAACTCAGCGTGTTAGAAGCGCCCATGGAATTGGGTGATGAGGATTTACACACTACCACCGAGCTAGCCGCGCTAGCTGGCCTCCGTTACACTCACCCTCCAAATCCTCACTCCCATCCCGGGTTTCGGCACCAATGTGGCCGGTGGCGGTCCGCACCGCACATGGGTCTCGAACCTGCCACCCCGCAAGCTACAAACTCCCGGCGTGGGAGTGGAACGCTCTAACCAACTGAGCTAAAAGCCCAAGCTTCTAACTCAGCGTGTTAGAAGCGCTCATGGAATTGGGTGATGAGGATTTACACACTACCACCGAGCTAGCCGCGCTAGCTGGCCTCCGTTACACTTGCAACATCAACTGTTACTGTAATGACAACTCACTGAGTTGTTTAAACATGGAGTTTTGTAGCCTATGATATGACTTCCCCTATACAAGTACACAGTGATCCAATTAAGCCCAACTTAATGTTGTCTTCTTTTTTTATCAGTGTTAAGACACCACTGCCTTATTTTAATTGTTTCCTGTGAGCAAAGTGTTTGTGGCCACCTACAAAAAAGTAGCACCCAGCGGCTATATGGAGTAGAAAATATTTACATTTTTTGAGAAAGGCGCTGCAATATCACAATAGACTACTAGGCTATCGAACAGAGAAGTAGGTTGTTCTTTTCTCTGCGTTATGAGCCCATCACTGACTGTGCAGAGATGAAGGGCCTACAAGTAATTCCACTGCACTTACACCTTTAAGAAAGACCTTTGTCTCATTGAGACCACTGGTCTATTTTAAACTACAGCACGGCTACTTTTGATGTATTAATAAACCAAAAAAGCTTCTCTGCATGGTTTAGGGTGGAGTTTTACCGAGTATATATATTGTTACCATCCATATCTGAAACCCACCGTTGAAAAGAAGATCATGAGATGCATGTTTCTAATCGCTGTGCTGGGTGCACTGTGTGTTGCACAGTCTGGAGCTTGTAAGTACTTTACTCAGTGGAGTGCAGTTTATTTGTATGATTGAAAGGGAAGCATATCTGTATGGGCAGGGTATAAAATTAATGGCCAATGGCAGGTAAGGCCTGATCTTTTACCGGCCAAAAAATATTTCTACCGGCCACTGAAACAAAATTATGGTGCTACAACTTTGCTTTTCTCTTAGGTGTCTCTGTAACAAAAGCCATGACACACACAAGTTCAAAATGTATTTTGTAACAGATGGTATCTGAACTCAACTACTACAACGTCTACTGGCTCCTCTCATTTCATTTCAGATTAATGACAAAAGTCATAGGCCTATATGAAGCTGTCATATTTCAGTAGTCTGCCAATGGCAGGTAGCTTGGTTTTTGTTACTAGCCAAATCAAATTTTTACCCGCATTTGGCCGGTGGCGGGTGCTAATTTTGAACCCTGTGTATGGGTCATCTTACACCATAATTAGGCTACAAGCCATTATTATGTTGCATTGTAGAACTTCTATTATTTGCTATTTTCTACCTATTCATTTGAAATATGTGTGAATATTTTTACCATTAGTAGGTTTGTATGATGTCTTGTTGGTGTGTGTACCACTACCAGCAGCTGTGCCCTACTGGTTAGGCTTGAAACTGAGGGGTTGCTGGTTTGATTCCTAACAGCTGAAGGGCCCTTAAGGCCCCTAACCTGTAGCAGGCACCACACACTGTTTGCTACACTTACGAGCACTCAAATTGCTTTACAATGTAAGCCTCACATTCACCCATTTACGCACTGGTAGTGGAGGCTGCCATGCAAGATATTTGATATTTTTTTGCCATCAACGGTGCCCTCCAGACCGTTGTTAAGTGTGACATTTTATTCCAGTCCTCAAGCCAACCAAGGTGAGCCCGATCCAATGTTGCCAGAA
>JAODXP020005051.1:0-45734 GCA_027497455.2 Sardinella longiceps | reverse complement strand
AATAAAAAGAGTAGGAATAGGATCAAGTAGGCATGTTGACGCCTTCGCTTTGGTAATGAGACAAGAAATTTCTAATATATCAGTGGGCATAAAGGAGTCAAGGTATGCTACGGGTTGGCTACAGCTATCAGTAGTTAGTAGAGAGGCTGTAGGCATGTTGCTAATTTTAAGTCGTATGGTTTCAATTTTTTCATTGAAAAAATTCAGGAAGTCGTCACTGCTGAGGTGACTTGGAATGGACTGAGTTACTTCAGTCTTACTTTTTGTCAAATTTGATATAGTGTTGAAGAGGAATTTTGGATCGTCTTTGTGTTCATGTATAAGCGAGGAATAATAAGCTGTTTTAGCATTGTTCAGTGCAGTCTTGTATTCTTTCAGGCTCTCTCTCCAGGCAATGTGAAATACTTCGAGTTTAGTGTTGAGCCATTTCCTTTCTAGTCTGCGAGCAGCCTGTTTTAATGTACGTGTATGTGTGGTGTACCAAGGGGCAGTTTTTTCTACCTTCCTTGTTTTCTTTTTAAGTGGAGCAATTAAGTCAAGTGTTGAGTGTAATGTGTTCATAACATGATCAGTAAATTGGTCGATATGTGTTGGTGATGGGATAGGACTATCATAGCGTGTTGGTGTAAGGTCAGGAATTTTTTCAATGAAATCGTCAGTGGTTTTAGGCGTTATGCCTCTAGTGTAGTAGTGGGTCACATTTTGCGCTACATGGTCGACTGGTATTTCTAGAGTAATAAGGTAATGGTCAGTCAATGTTGGTTGGGGTGCAATTGTAAGTTGTTCTACTTGAGTACCGTAAGTTAGTACAAGGTCAATAGTGTGGTTGTCTTTATGTGTAGGTGCATTTACATTTTGACAGAAGCCAATGTGCTCAATCAGAGATTGGAATGCAGCTGTCAGGCTGTTGTGTGCAACATCCATGTGAATATTAAAATCGCCCAAGATGACTATTGTATCTGATTTAACAACTAATGTGGATATAAAGTCAGAGAATTCAGTTAGGAATTCAGTGTATGGCCCTGGAGGTCTATACAATGTTACAATAGTTAATGGCTTAGCTCCAGGCTGAATAAGGTTGAGGACGAGTACCTCGAAAGAATTGAACTTATGTTCGAGCTTGGGAGCCATTCTGCAGCTAGAATTGTAGATAGTGGCTACCCCACCTCCACGCCCGCGTTGGCGCGGTGTGTGGAAGTTTGAATGACTGGGGGGAGTGGCTTCATTTAGCGATAGGTATTCGTCTGGTTTTAGCCAGGTTTCAGTGAGGCAAAGTATGTCAATATGATTATCAGTAATGAGTTCGTTTACTAGCGTCGATTTTGACGAGAGTGAGCGAGTATTCAACAAGCCAAACTTCAATTTTGACTGTTGGCTATGCTTATAGTTTGCTTCTGGTTTTATGTGTATGAGGTTACTATGGTTAATGCCTCTATATCTCGTGGACACTCTCCCTAAGGGGACCTGACTGCTGCTAATATCACGGCGACGCGGCAGGGAACTGTGTAAGACAGTAATCCTGCCACCTGAACCAAACTCTGGTATATCAGGAACATGCCGCGGTTAGATGCTGGTCGATGTTCCTAGAAAGGAGACCGGTTCCCTTCCGCGAGGGATGGAGACCGTCTCGATTCATAAGTTCAGGTTTTCCCCAGAATGACCTATGGTTGTCAATAAACCCCACTTTATTATCGGCACACCATTTAGACAGCCATCGGTTCAGGTCGGAAATTCTGCTGCTTATTTCCTCCCCGAGGTTAAGAGGTAGGGGACCAGAGAAAGTTACAGAGTCAGACATCGTTTGTGCCAACCCACACAGGGACATAAAACTCATTTTGGTGATCTCCGACTGTCTAAGCCGAACATCGTTAGCACCGGTGTGGATAACAATACGAGAGTACCTAACATTACGTTTAGCCACCAGTACTTTTAAATAGGATTCGATGTCGCTAGCTCTGGCCCCTGAGATTGAAGTGACTATAGCCGAGGGCGTTGCTAGCTTCACATATCTGACTGACGACCCGCCAATCACCAGAGTTTTATGGTTGGTAGAGTTACTCGGTGAGTCACTCAGAGGACCAAATTGGTTAGATAGGTGAAGCGGTGGTGGTTGGAGTGCAATGGGGTTTATTTTGCTTATTTTTTATTTACAAAGCGAGGAGTTTTTCCTTGCCCCTGATTCTCATGGATGCTTCCCGTACTGTCTGTAAAGCGCCGTGAGACAATGTACTGTATTTGTGCGCTATACAAATAAAATTGAATTGAATTGAATTGAATAAAAGACAATACTTTTACGGAGTGTGTAAGTGATTTATTTAAGTGTGTGTGATTGAGTGTGTGCTTATGTTAAGTGTGATTGAGTGTGTGCGTATGTTAAATAGCTGCTTTGTGTGAGAGAGTGTGTGCGTATGTTTATGTTAAGTGTGAGTGGGATTGAGTGTGTGCGTATGTAAAATAGCTGCTATGTGTGAGTGAGTGTACGTATGTTAAGTGTGAATTTGTGATCGAGTGCGTGCGTCTATTAAGTGTGTGTGTGTGATTGAGTGTGTGCGCATGTTAAGTGTGAGTGTGTGCGTATGTTAAATAGCTGCTATGTGCGAGTGAGTGTGTGCGTATGTTAAGTGTGAGTGTATGATTGAGTGTGTGGGTATGTTAAAGCAATATACCGGAGTAAATTTAAGCATAGTCCTGCTGCACGAGCCTTCTAACAGCAATATATTTCGCATGAAATGAACGATTTTCGAACAGCACAGACCTAACGCGAACGCGAAACACTTTACATTGAGTCAATGTAACCTCAGATCTTACTTTCGGTTTCCAACAGTCAGCTCCCATTGATTCAGTGTAAAGTGCCTGTTCGCTTCTGCGTTCACGTTCGGTCTGTGCTCTCTGTGTTCCACTCGCAATAACTAGCGCATTTAGCAAGCTCTTTCAACAGGGCTATGCTTGAATTCACTCCGGTACTCTCCTTCAAGTGTGAGTGTATGATTGAGTCTGTGCGTATGTTAAGTGTGTGTGTGTGCATATGTTAAGTTTGAGTGTGTGATTGAGTGTGTGCATATGTTAAGTGTGAGAGCATGATTGAGTGTGTGCGTATGTTAAGTCTGAGTGTGTGATTGAGTGTGTGCGCATGTTAAGTGTGAGTTTGTGATTGAGTGTGTGCGTATGTTAAGTCTGAGTGTGTGATTGAGTGTGTGCGTATGTTAAGTCTGAGTGTGTGATTGAGTGTGTGCGCATGTTAAGTGTGAGTGTGTGATTGAGTGTGTGCGTATGTTAAGTGTGAGAGTATGATTGAGAGTGTGCGTATGTTAAGTGTGTGTGTGTGATTGAGTGTGTGCATATGTTAAGTGTGTGTGTGTGATTGAGTGTGTGCATATGTTAAGTGTGAGATTGAGTGTGTGCGTATGTTAAGTGTGAGATTGAGTGTGTGCGTATGTTAAGTGTGAGTGTGTGATTGAGTGTGTGCGTATGTTAAGTGTGAGATTGAGTGTGTGCGTATGTTAAGTGTGTGTGCATGATTGAGTGTGTGCGTATGTTAAGTGTGTGTGCATGATTGAGTGTGTGCGTATGTTAAGTGTGAGATTGAGTGCGTGCGTATGTTAAGTGTGTGTGTGTGATTGAGTGTGTGCATATGTTAAGTGTGAGTGTATGATTGAGTGTGTGCGTATGTTAAGTGTGAGATTGAGTGTGTGCGTATGTTAAGTGTGTGTGTGTGATTGAGTGTGTGCATATGTTAAGTGTGAGATTGAGTGTGTGCGTATGTTAAGTGTGAGATTGAGTGTGTGCATATGTTAAGTGTGAGTGTGTGATTGAGTGTGTGCGTATGTTAAGTGTGAGATTGAGTGTGTGCATATGTTAAGTGTGTGATTGAGTGTGTGCGTATGTTAAGTGTGAGTGTGTGATTGAGTGTGTGCGTATGTTAAGTGTGAGATTGAGTGTGTGCATATGTTAAGTGTGAGTGTGTGATTGAGTGTGTGCGTATGTTAAGTGTGAGATTGAGTGTGTGCATATGTTAAGTGTGTGATTGAGTGTGTGCGTATGTTAAGTGTGAGTGTGTGATTGAGTGTGTGCGCATGTTAAGTGTGTATGTGTGATTGAGTGTGTGCATATGTTAAGTGTGAGTGCATGATTGAGTGTGTGTGTATGTTAAGTTTGAGATTGAGTGTGTGCGTATGTTAAGTGTGAGTGTGTGCGTATGTTAAGTGTGTGCGTGTGATTGAGTGTGTGCATATGTTAAGTGTGAGTGCATGATTGAGTGTGTGTGTATGTTAAGTTTGAGATTGAGTGTGTGCGTATGTTAAGTGTGAGTGTGTGCGTATGTTAAGTGTGTGCGTGTGATTGAGTGTGTGCGTATGTTAAGTGTGTGTGTGATTGAGTGTGTGCGTATGTTAAGTGTGAGTGTGAGATTGAGTGTGTGCGTATGTTAAGTGTGAGTGTATGATTGAGTGTGTGCGTATGTTAAGTGTGAGATTGAGTGTGTGCGTATGTTAAGTGTGTGTGATTGAGTGTGTGCGTATGTTAAGTGTGGGTGTATGATTGAGTGTGTGCGTATGTTAAGTGTGAGATTGAGTGTGTGCGTATGTTAAGTGTGTGTGCATGTTTGAGTGTGTGCGTATGTTAAGTGTGTGTGCATGATTGAGTGTGTGCGTATGTTAAGTGTGAGATTGAGTGCGTGCGTATGTTAAGTGTGTGTGTGTGATTGAGTGTGTGCATATGTTAAGTGTGAGATTGAGTGTGTGCGTATGTTAAGTGTGAGATTGAGTGTGTGCATATGTTAAGTGTGATTGTGTGATTGAGTGTGTGCGTATGTTAAGTGTGAGATTGAGTGTGTGCGTATGTTAAGTGTGAGATTGAGTGTGTGCATATGTTAAGTGTGTGATTGAGTGTGTGCGTATGTTAAGTGTGAGTGCATGATTGAGTGTGTGTGTATGTTAAGTGTGAGATTGAGTGTGTGCGTATGTTAAGTGTGAGTGTGTGATTGAGTGTGTGCATATGTTAAGTGTGTCACCACAGTGTCCTCATTGGCTAATTATGTTCCATACCAGGCATGTGCAAATATAATGTGCAATATTTGATTTGAGCAATATTCACCTGCCTACCTCATCTTACCTTTTATTCACAGTATTACAATCTATTACTATCAATCTGTCTTATTTATTACAGATACTGTTTTTATATTTATTATCAGTGTTTTTATAATTCTTTTATTTTTTATTACAGATACTGTTTTATTTATTAGGAGTGTTTTTATAATTCTTTTCATTTTCTATCTACTACTATCAATCTGTCTTATTTATTACAGATACTGTTTTTATTTATTACAGATACTGTTTTTATTTATTAGGAGTGTTTTTATTTATGAGTGTTTTTATTTATTACAGATACTGTTTTTATTTATTAGGAGTGTTTTTATCATTCTATTCATTTTTTTGCACCCTGTGGCCATGCTGGCTAAATTACGTTGCTCAGATAACTAGCCAATGACAATAAAAGCCTTGAACTTGAACTAGGGAGAGAGAATCTGAGGTACACACACACACACACACACACACACACACACACACACACACAACAGGCTAGTGAGTAGAGAGAGAGTGGTACACACACACACACATACACAGAAAAGGATAGAGAGAGTGGGGTACACACACACCCTGACATTGTAGTGAGGAGAGAGAGAAACACACACACACACACATACTGAGCAGGATAGTGAAAAGAGAGAAAGAGAGGTACACACACACACACACACACACACACACACACACACACACACACACACATTCTCTCACACACACACACTAAACAGGAAAGTGAGAAGAGACTGGAGCTTATGCTGCTGTTGTAGCCGGTCCATGACACCACGGCCACACACACACACACACACACACTAAACAGTAAAGTGGAGCTTACGCTGCTGTTGTAGCCGGTCCATGACACCACGGCCACACACACACACACACACACACGCTAAACAGTAAAGTGGAGCTTATGCTGCTGTTGTAGCCGGTCCATGACACCACGGCCACACACACACACACACACACACACACACACACGCTAAACAGTAAAGTGGAGCTTACGCTGCTGTTGTAGCCAGTCCATGACACCACGGCCACACACACACACACACACACACACACACACACACACACACACACACACTAAACAGTAAAGTGGAGCTTACGCTGCTGTTGTAGCCGGTCCATGACACCACACACACACACACACACACACACACACACACACACACACACACACACACTAAACAGTAAAGTGGAGCTTACGCTGCTGTTGTAGCCAGTCCAGTACACCATGGCCACACACACACACACACACACACACACTAAACAGTAAAGTGGAGCTTACGCTGCCGTTGTAGCCAGTCCAGTACACCATGGCCACACACACACACACACACTAAACAGTAAAGTGGAGCTTACGCTGCTGTTGTAGCCAGTCCAGTACACCATGGCCACACACACACACACACACACACTAAACAGTAAAGTGGAGCTTACGCTGCTGTTGTAGCCAGTCCAGTACACCATGGCCACACACACACACACACACACACACACGCTAAACAGTAAAGTGGAGCTTACGCTGCTGTTGTAGCCAGTCCAATACACCATGGCTTGGTTATGAGCCGAGTCTCCAACCAGAGAAAAACTGGAGCTGTGAAGCTTGGGCTCCTCTTGGGGAACCCCAGACCCGACTCCCCTCTCCTCTTGGGGTACCCCAAACCCGACTCCCCTCCTCTCTTCTGCAGGCTGCCGGTCACGAGAACGTGTAGCTCCTGCCCCAAACCCGACTCTTATCTTCTCTTCTCTAGGCTGCTGTGCATGAGATCCTGTAGCTCCTCTCCTCGCTGCTCCTCTCTTCTTCCTCATGGGACTCTCAGATGCCCCCACAGCCACTCCTGGTGCTCCTGATGCCCCCACTGCCACTCCTGGTGCTCCTGATGCCCCCACAGCCATTCCAAGTGATCTTGTTGCTCCCATAGCCGCTCCTGATGCTCCTATAGCCCCTACAACTGCTCCTGATGCCCCCACAGCCGCTCCTGATGCTCTTGTTGCCCCCACGGCCTCTCCAGGTGCTCCTATTGCCCCCACAGCCACTCCTGGTGCTCCTGATGCCCCCACGGCCACTCCTGATGCCCTCAAAGTATCTGCCCCAGGAGGATCCACAGGTGTCCCTGGTGTGTGAGGATTGGATGCAGGAGCCTGTGGTGTGTGAGGAGCGGATGCAGGTGTGTGAGGAGCGGATGCCGATGTCCCCGGTGTGTGAGGAGTGGATGCAGGAGCCTGTGGTGTGTGAGGAGCGGATGCCGATGTCCCCGGTGTGTGAGGAGCGGATGCCGATGTCCCCGGTGTGTGAGGACGATGGATGGGATCTTCAGCGCTGGAGCAGCGTATCAGATGAGCTTTGGAGCCGAGGGGAGCGAAGGCGGACAGCAGAAGAGCTCCTAACAGCAGCCGGAGTGTGTGATAGCCGCCCCGGAGTGTGTGTGTGTGATAGCTGCCCCGGAGTGTGTGTGTGTGATAGCCGCCCCGGAGTGTGTGTGTGTGAGCCCCTCCAGACGCTCCACCTGCAGCAGCCATAACTCCTCAAAGTCCCCCTGAGATCCACACACACGTCCAGCAGCTCAGCCCAGCTCAGCTTCCTCGCAGTATTGCAGTCACAGAGAACAGGACTACACACTCACCTCACTAATTACAGGACTCTCTCTCTCTCTCTCTGTGTGTGTGTGTGTGTGTGTGTTTACTAAAGCAAGAGTGCATGTGTGTTTGTTTGAGAGAGATATACAGGTCTGTCAATAATGGGTGTGTGTGGAGGGAGGTGTGTTGAGTCTGTGTGTGGAGAAAAGAGGAGTGTGTGTGTGTGTGGAGAAAAGAGGAGAGAGTGTGTGTGTTTGTGGAGGAAGGAGGAGAGTGAGTGTGTGTGTGTGGAGAGGAAAGAGCAGAGTGTATTGAGTCTGTAGCAGGTCAGAATCTATCGTACTTCAGAGGCGGAGAGTGAGTGTGTGTGTGTGGAGAGGAAAGAGCAGAGTGTATTGAGTCTGTAGCAGGTCAGAATCTATCGTACTTCAGAGGCGGAGCTCTGAGCTGAGTGATGCAAGTCAAAATCACCAATAACTGATCGTGGGGCTACAGACACAGACACACACACTCCCTCTCTCTCTCTCTCTCTCTCTCTCTCTCACACACACACACACACACACACACAGAGGCACGCACGCACACACCAATAACTGATTGTGGGGCTACAGACACATGCACACACAGAGAGAGAGACTCCCTCTCCCTCTCTCTCACACACACACTACCCCCCCCCTCTCTCCCTCACACACACACACACACACACACACACATTTCAGCAGGAGATGCACACCCATTCCATCAGTCAAACTGTCCTGGATCCTGATCTCAACGAGGATCATATTAGCGTTTATTAGAAGGGGAATTAAACAGGGTTCATCTCAATACATAATTCCTCCGTCCTCCTTTCCTTACTTCCAACCTTTCCTCCGTCCTAGCCCCTCCTCCCGTGAAGGAAGCAAGGAAGGAACGATAGGAGGATGGAGGAATCGAGGACAGATAGATAAAAAATGAGATGTCCTCCTGATTCATGCATCAATAGTATGAAACGTTCATTACAGATGACATCTCTGAAACAACTGACCAAAATAAAGGCTATGTTCATCAAATACAGGCTGTCACAACCACCAAACATTGTTATTCATCATAATGCAATGTAATTAAACCAAGACCTGTTTTGCGTCAGTTTACTTTTGTCTTATAACCACGGACAATGCAGATCATCATAAACTTTGACTAAACAATCAACTTTCTTGCTGAAGTTGAAGATGTTTTTTTTTTTTTATTAATTTCTAATATGCTTTTCCCTTGCTCCAGTCATTTGATCTTTATGTTCGCAAATCGCAAATTCGTTTTTACAATTGGATGTTGAAGTGACAGAATGGAAGGGCATTTAAACTTTTTGACTCTCGAATCAAGACAATGAACGCACAATCTCCGCCGTCCTCATTCCTCTCCCCTTCTCGTAGCAATTAGACAATTGAGACATCCTCGATGACGTTGAGCCTCGAATAACAAGGACGGAGAACAGAGGACGGAACTCGAGGAAGCCTCGAATAACAAGGACGGAGAACAGAGGACAGAACTCGAGGAAGCCTCGAATAACAAGGACGGAGAACAGAGGACAGAACTCGAGGAAGCATATTGAAACGTACCCACAGTGTTGGGCTTGGAATAATTAGGATGCGAAATAACCTGCGAATTAAACACACACACACACACACACACACAGACCTCACACTGTTGGGCTGGGAATTAAACATTAGTATATTAGTGTATTAGTGGGAAATAACCTGGGAATTAAACATTAGTACATTAGTGTATTAGTGGGAAATAACCTGGGAATTAAACACTATATATATATATATACTGTATTAGTGGGAGTTAACCAGTGTTGGGCTGGGAATTAAACATACTCATTTAGACCTCCCACACAAATGTATTAGTGGGAAATAACCAGTGTTGGGCTGGGAATTATTAGAGTGGGAATTAACCAGAGTTAGACCTGCCACCCAGAAGAGATGCGTATATCTGATTCATCAGTTTTACTGGCTTATCCTGAACTTCACACACCAGCGTTACAGAAGAGATGCGTATATCTGATTCATCACTTTTACTGGCTTATCCTGAACTTCACACACCAGCGTTACAGAAGAGATGCGTATATCTGATTCATCACTTTTACTGGCTTATCCTGAACTTCACACGCCAGCGTTAGACCCAGACACAGAAGAGATGCGTATATCTGATTCATCAGTTTTACTGGCTTATCCTGAACTTCACACACCAGCGTTACAGAAGAGATGCGTATATCTGATTCATCAGTTTTACTGGCTTATCCTGAACTTCACACACCAACCAATTGGTGTGGTTGGTGTGGTGGGTCCAGCTGCAGTATTGACGGTTCCGCCTTAATTCGAGCATGCCCATATGGGCGTTAATTCCCAACATTTGACGGTTCCGCCTTAATTCGAGCATGCCCATATGGCCGTTAATTCCCAACATTTGCCGGCCAATCGTGAACAATTTCGCAAGGGACACTGGGTATGATGTCATTTTCATTCCGGATGAAGGCTACCTGGGCGCACGCCGCTCTACTAGTGTTCAGCGATGGTGACATCTTGCTAGGAAGATAATGTTGGTAAGTTGGCTATACTTTTTATTTCGATAACATGCACTGACATTGTAGTCTAGCTTTCGCAGACACTTGTGTATTCATTCATCTGCGCGGGAGGCAGGTTACTGACATTAAGATTGTCATCTTAATTTGACTGACAGACATAGCTAGTTAGCAGCTAACGTTAGCACCGTGCCAGAGCGTGCTCTCTTCTCTCGTCATACTGTATGTGATCTACACTTGGGAGTGCTAGCTAAAAGAAAGAACCGCTTAATTAGAGTGCAAAACAAAACATGTATTTGAAAATGCAATCGAAATACGATACGATTGAGAAGCTAGTAGGTTAACGTTAGATTTTTAGCTTGCTTTTAGAACAACGGCGCCATGGACCTGTCCACACATATAAAACTTGACTTAATAAAATATGCTATGAATTGTTTGGGTTATGTAGGCTAATATGTAAATAGTTGAAGACATCCTCTCATCTCCATGTCATTTCAAGCGAAATGATGAAACCGAGGCAATATAAGTTAGCGTGGCATTTTAAGTCTTGGTGGAATGTTTGAAGCATAATTGCCCATTACTGTTTCTAGACAGCTAATCCATGCCTTCTGTTGAGATAGAATGTGTGATTGCAAATCATTGCATTTAGTCAAGTTGCTTACTCTGCTACATAGGCCTCGTTCAGATTGGCATCCCAAATCCGATTTGTTGCATATCCAGATTGTATCTAGAATTCATTTCAGGTGGTCTGAACAGCAGAAAACCACATAAATTCCGATTTTTCCGAATCTGTTACGCCCCACATAGCTATGTGGTGTCAATTGCGATTCACATCGGATATGCTGCAAACTGAACAGCTTTTCCACATGGGATAAGATTTCACCGTGTCACTTGCGTCATTAGTCACGTGACACAAACATCAACACGTGGAATGCAGATGGACGGAAGGAAGTGAGAGATTAATGTTAATTCTCCTTTTAAAAAACAGTATCGTTTGCTATAACAACGTGTCGGTGCGTGTTATGGAGTTACCGCAAGTTGCATATGACCTGGAGTTTACCTCGCGTATGGAAGGCAACATCAGTGAAAGTTTTCAACCACGCATCAGAAAGGCAACTAACAGCTGTGGTGGACTGCATTGATGCACTGAAATAAAGATGAGTAACGCTATTCTTCCATCTCTGATACTTCCTTGTTACTTGTAGCTGTGTGCTACGGCCCCACATAACCATCTGAGAGAGAAACAACCAACATTCTGCCCTCCGCGGTTTTGTTTATTATTTGTGGGCATGATGCGTTAGGGTACCATAGTAACCCACGTGGATATGGCAGGTGATTAGCGGACATGGAGATCCGATATGACAAGCAATGTGAACGCGGTCGATAGAGAGATCTGATGTTGATCAGATATGCAAAAAATCAGATTTGGAGTGCAGTCTGAACATAGCCTTAGTCAGGCTTCTTGATTGTTAACTGTAATTTGATGACATAATCAAAGCTATTGAGGGTGGAGAGCTGTATACAGCCGTCGTTTAATGAGAATCATTGTTAAGACATTGAATTCTTATTTCACAATTTCAGGGTGCATCTTGCCAGTACCAAAGCAACAGTTGTGGGGTATTTATGCTGATGGTGAGATACAATACTTTACAAAATGATTACTGATATTGTGTTTGCAGACCAATTAACAGGTCCTAATGTTTTTTTTTTGTTTATTTGTTTTTTTTAGTATGCAATGTACGCCACACTGGAAAAGATT
The DNA here is from genome assembly GCA_027497455.2 of Sardinella longiceps. Classification (NCBI taxonomy): domain Eukaryota; kingdom Metazoa; phylum Chordata; class Actinopteri; order Clupeiformes; family Clupeidae; genus Sardinella; species Sardinella longiceps. Next base: position 33,754 of record JAODXP020005051.1, on the reverse strand, counting down.
TTGGGGAAGTGAGTTTTCCGAATCTTAAAAGAATATGTAGTGGAATATAAGGTTTTTAATATTCCAGCCATCCTATCTGAAGCCTACATTTAACATTTACCATATACACTTAGCTATGGAAGGAAAGGACTACATCTATGTACATTGCCAGTACTGTAACATTGTACAAAGCTATGGAGATCTTTAAAAGGGAACTATGCAACATTTTTAGTTCAATTTACCTTTATTTAACAGCTTAAGAGTCATAGAGATGATTCTACAACAGTTTTTAGGTCGATTGATGACTTTTTCATCTTGCTCTAGCTTCCTCAAACACATGTTAACTAAGTTGGTATTGTGCTATTGTATTGAAACAACAATTCCCTCACTATTCATACCCCCCCCCTTTCCTGTCAAGGTAGCGCATCTGTGGCACCTGTCAAACCTTGGAGGCCACATGCAGGGAGAGGTATTAGAGACTGTACTTTACCACTTTACCACATAGTAATAAGTTATACAAAAGAAACACAAGGCCACGTGAGGGAAATTTACTAATCTTATACTGCTTAAGTTGCCATCCATTACAACATGGATATTAAATTATGTAGATAAGCCAACTTTTAGCAATACATTACCATTTCTTGGGCTGTGTACACTCAAAAGTGAGCACGTAGGCCGATCAGAACGGGTAGATGACGCAGACTCGTCCGCACTGGAGGAGGGCGAGCGGGACACTGGAAGTCTGGCAGCAGAAGATCTTCGCTTACGATGACCACGGGATGACCTGGGTGTGGAAGCAGCAGCTGGAGAAGACTCATCACTGATTTGGGATGGCAGACCAAGGGAAGAATGGCTGGAGCTGACTGAGCTGTTGACCCTAACCCTAACCCTTGTCCCATGACCACTGGAGGCTGGGTGCACTGGAGTCATCATCCAATGATTCTTCTACATCATGAGTTTGGAGACAGAAGGGATAACATGGGGTGGGGGGATAGAAAAGTAACTAGCTCACCCAAACCATTTTGTATCACAGATATGTTATGCTGATAGTTTCCTTTGTTTCAAAGTTCTTCAAGCAGCACCATTCTTTTTCTGGAACGTTTAGGGAAGCTCAGAGCCTTTGCAACTTCAATCTCCTTCATGTGTTTTTGTTCCAAATGTCTTGCCATTTTGGTGTTTGGCTTTTGACAGTAAATACAGTAATGCTTCTTGTCCCAATTCCTTCCACCATCAGAGGTTTTCGTACATTTCTTGACTACAGGACCCTGCGTTTCGGTTGGTTCGGTCTCTTCTGTCTCTTCACTCATTATCTGTGATAATTTGTAAGACTTGGACCGATGACTGCTTCCTTCCTTGTTAACATTCGAGTCATCAGATGAAGTTTCCCAAGAACTCTCAGTATCCACTGGTTGGTACCAGAGCCCGTTTACGGAGAGCCCCACCACTCTCTATTCACCCCCATTGTACCGGTTTTTGGCTGCAGTTCACCTAGGGGGCGATCGCGGGCGAGTCCAAAATACATGGGGCCCTATGGAGCTACATGGCTAAATGTACTGTTTATACCCATTAGACGTCGGGAACCGTTAGATTTGAATTTATTTTTTGCAAGTTGGACATAGATTAGCCATAAAAAGTGAATTAACAAACATCCACACCCTCTCAGTTTTTCACAACGTGAGCCTGTTTTGCCTGTGCCTCGCTAGCATTATGCTAACTGGCCAGTGAGTGAGGGCTGGTGAGGGAGAAATAAGGAGGAATGAGGAGACTGCATGTCGATGTTATAGCTAACGAAAGCCCCTAAAAATTTTGTTCCACGATTATTTATACAATCTCTGCCCCCTGTATCGTAAACAGTATTGCATTTTTAAGACAAAAAATTATATTAAAAGAAATTTAGGAATTTGTGGTGCAGCTCCATTGAACCCAAGCCATTTTGGACTCGCCCGCGAGCGCCCCTAGGTGCAATACCACACCGGAAGTGTTCCGAGAGTGAAAATTCTCCCCTTATTAGAATTTCTCTGTTGGTACTCTGGTTGGTGTGTCCATCTGTCTGTCTGTCTGTGTGTGTATGTTCCATGCATAACTTATTACCATGCATTGCCAAATTTGGCCCTCATTGCCCTTTGAAAAAAGTTTCCACGCAGGCTACGGCACTGTATGTGTCACCATTTCTGATACACCTGAATACAAGTAGGCCTAAATGGACAACACATTTCTGGGAAAGCATTGTTTACACAGGCAATGCACGAGTTAAAAAGCCACCAAAGTTGCAGAATTGCGACAAGCATGTTGCTCTTCTAAAAGTCTCATAACTCCTAAATTCGCCTCTATTAATTAGCAAACATGCCGTACTTTGATACAATCCTGAAAAAACTTTGTGTCCCATTCAAAAATATTTAGTGAGAGGCTTTTGAAAAAGCGTATCAAACAGCCATTTCAGCACGCTGTGATAGCCCCGCCCACGGGGATTGTGTGCTCGCATGATGGCGGGAGAAGGTAGATTTAGTGATCTCATGTTGCTGTACTTAAAGTCTCATAACTCGTAACTAATAGTAATTAGCAGACATGTCCTACTTTGATATAATCCTGAAGAAACTTTGTGTCAAATTAAAAAATATTTAGTCAGGGGCATTTGAAAAAGCATATGAAACCCGGAGTTCTGTAACATTAGCTCTGTGATAGCCCTGCCCACAGGGACAGTTGTTGAATCATAAGGCATGACATGATGACATGTTACCTTGTTAGTGCTAGTTTTTAAAAAACCTTTTTTGTCATCTCTTTCTACCATCAGGCCTTCAGAGCTATGCACCTACAGGTGTTCCTGTATGACACTTTTCGTCAGCATGCACGCACATATATTGAACCGTCAACAAATGGAAGACTTCTCAGGACGACATGCTGCTGCGCCTTAGTAAGGAAAATGCCATAATAGGTGGCGACATGAGACTCTCCAGGTATTAGAATATCAAACAAGGAATTTTATTTGTCTCATGCATATGATTACTGGTGTAAACATATTCCATAGTAGGGTTACTTTGTAAAGTCGTATGATATTTTCATAGGCCACTCTGCAAAATTTGATAGCTACACAGTGATTGACCTGAAAACCAACACTGTTATAGATGTCCAGGTGGTCCAGATTAGTGGGAAACTGAGCTTTTAAACACCACAAGCTTGCAAGATTTGCACATGTTGTTTTCACAGAGCAATGGATGTTTTTTTCACAGACCAAGGAGGTAGGTGGCAGTTACCATATGGAGAAGGAGGGACTAAAGGGAAGCCCTGCACTCTTGAAGGACCATGGGGTGAACCCTAACCCTAACCATAACCCTGGGGTGAACCTGGAGTGCATCGTGACCGACCGACACCCTCAGATTTAGAAGTTCCTGAGGGAACCTGGCATCACCCAGTACTATGATGTCTGGCACATGGAGAAAGGTATAAAATCAGATCAGATGCCACATGCAGATTTCGAAAGTACCAGAAAAATAGCCAGGCATAGAGTTCATGTTGAACATGCTATTGCCAAGATAAAGAAGTTTAAAATAGTGTTTTGCAGAATCCCTATTACTCACCTTGGCAATATAAATCAGATCTGGTTTGTGTCACGTGACAAATGACACAAGTGACAGTGAAATCTTATCCATGTGGTTAAGCTGATCAAAACACAGCATATCCGATGTGAATCGCAACACAGGTGTATCCTTTGCGGAAGTCTTTTTTCCCCAATGTAGGTGTTTTTTTATTTTTTTTATTTAACCTTTATTTTACCAGGAAATAATCCCATTGAGATTCAAAATCTCTTTTCCAAGGGAGTCCTGGCCAAAACAGCAGCTATAATGGTTTCACATTAAAATAAGACTAGAAACAACAACAAAACAGAACAAGACAGTATAAAAGTATACACAATAGAACAGAACAAACAACAACACAGAACAAGACAGTATACTCAGTATACACACTAGGTAGAACAAAATAGTATGCGTTTTAACATCAATCCAAGAATTCTTACCAGCGGTGCTCAGATACTATACATGTGCATTGTGTACTCAAGAAATCCTTTATCTTAGTGTTAAACTGTGCCATTGTTGGTAGGCAGTCTAGTTTAAGATGACTAAGCACTTTCACCAAATATAGTACGTGTTCTGGGGATGTCATAAATGATTTGGCCATATGACCTAAGACTACAAATCCTGGAAACTTTAACAGTCAAGAGAGAAGATAGGTAGGTGTTCACGGTGACTAAAGGTCTGACGTGTAATTTTGGATACCTTAAAAACCACGCCTCATCTATTCACATCAGAAACTATGGCTGAGCAATCTGTTACGAAGTGTAAGTTTACTCCACTTGTTGTATTCTTAACATGTGAACAGATATCGTTACCTAAACATCATTTAACACCTTTTAAAATAGTGAAAGCAAATTAAAATGTGTAATATGTGGCATTAGAATTAACATCGGGAAATATTTGTGTTCTGAATTTACTTTATTTAGTGGCCTGCATTTTCTTGTGCTGGCAGAGTCAAGTGAACAAACTGAGGAATTGATTCAGATCCGCTAGGCTTCTAGTTGTTTCGTTAATGGCGCTTGCTTCTGTATGCGTGGTGACTATTTGGCCGATAGAAACGTTTCATAACTTGTGTACTACTGCAATTCCCAGTTTGTTTAAAGCATCTGATCGATTCCCAAAGTCCCAACAGGAGGTCTGAAACCCATCCACTGGCACAGGGACGGATGATGGAGAAGCCACTGCAGTCACATGGCCATGGTTCTCTGCCGTGCACGAGGCCCTGGCACCCACTGGCACAGGGACGGATGATGGAGAAGCCACTGCAGTCACATGGCCATGGTTCTCTGCCGTGCACGAGGCCCTGGCACCCACTGGCACAGGGACGGATGATGGAGAAGCCACTGCAGTCACATGGCCATGGTTCTCTGCCGTGCACGAGGCCCTGGGGGGGAGACCAGCAATAGACCCCCCCATCCTATTGGACTCGTGTGATGGCGAGAACCATGGCCAAGTGGCTGCAGCGGACACAACCGTCTCGCAACCTGAGAAGAGTGTGCTGGAGGAGGTGAACAAGGATGAGGACGAACAGGGGCCGGGAACGTCCTCCCAACCTCCACCCAAGAGGAGAAGAGTGTGGTGGAGGAGGTGAACAAGGATGAAGATGAACAGGGGCCGGGAACGTCCTCCCAACCTCCACCCAAGAGGAGAAGAGTGTCCTGGGGGAGGTGAACAAGGATGAAGATGAACAGGGGCCGGGAACGTCCTCCCAACCTCCACCCAAGAGGAGAAGAGTGTCCTGGGGGAGGTGAACAAGGATGAAGATGAACAGGGGCCGGGAACGTCCTCCCAACCTCCACCTAAGAGGAGAGGAGTGGATGTCCTGTCGTTCCTTCAAGCTGAGACTTGGAAGGAGGACGAGCGGTTTGAACGTCAGCAAGCACTCCTTGAGCGGTCCTCTAACCGATCTCTGGATCTTTTTTGTGGAATCATTAAAAAAGCCTTATATGCATTTCTATGTGTGCGTCTTTTCTCTGTGCAAGCAATGCGCAATATGAGTTGGCCAATGCTACTTTGTGCAACCTTTAAAAAAAAATAACAAGAAAAAACAAGTAGGCCTATGTGTGGATGAGCTGCCTTGAAGCAGCGCAATAAATCATAATAAATCGATAGTTGACACTGCAACTAAGGATTGGTATTTTTGCATTTAAAGTTCTTTAAATAAATACATTCGTTAAAAAATAATTTAATGACGTCTTTATTGAACTATTTTACATAATACTAGACCTATAATTTCCAAAATACTGAAGAATAGTTGTATTTGGCTACATTTAAATGTTGTGAATTGACTCAAACCCTGAAACACATCCGAATCAAGACCCCCCCAGGACCGCAGGGCCAGGAGTACATCAATCGGAAACTTTTTCCATCCATCCAGATGCAGGCTGTATGCGATGCAGGAGGGAAATTCCTCAACATCTTCGTTGGTTATCCTGGCTCTGTACACGACTCCACAGTATTGATAAACACCCACATTTACATGCTGGCTCTACATCAAATAACCCTAACCCCAGCACACTTCATCATGGGTGATGGTGGATATCCCTGCATATCCCATCCAATATCTATCATCACCCCTTGGAGTGGACATGACTGGGTTAGGACTGGTGAGGTTTTTTTTTTTTCCTTAAGATGAATTTTATGTATTGAGTGTTTTTTTTTCAAAGCCTACATTATTATTTTATGTGTCTACCTGGATTCAGACCATCTCTTTTTGTTTGTGGGTCTGAATAAACGGTTTTCATGATAGTATTTGGTCTATTATGCATTATTGTGATGGAGAGGGTAACGGTTTTGTGAGCCTAATTTTGCGTTGCACTCTTTGATGCTTAGTTTACACTTCCCCAGGTCTTCAAGAAACCGGTTATCTTCCCCTCCCCCGAGTAAGAAAACAATCGCAGTTACACAAACATCAAAAACGGCTAAGAAAGGCGGTGACAATTAACCACCACGTCACAGTTTTATCAAAGATCTTTCAAGGCAGCAACATCGTGGCAGATGGCCACAAACGTGAAGTGTTTCGGTCTGCATTAGCAGCAGTGTTACATTACGTCACATCATTAACATTTTTCCTTAAGAAATTATAGAATGATATTAATGTATGTGTGCCATAATATTGTCTGTGATCAATGAAACCAACAAATGACAATTCAATCGCTCCTCTGCAAAACATGTTGTGAACCAAGTGTGCTTTTTAGCTTGAGAGAGTTTGTTTGGCAGTTACCATGACGACATAGCTATATGCTAACAATAAGCTAGTCGTTTTGGACTTTGCTCAAACCTAACATATTGCTGTAAACTATGTTTATGTTTGCTCTGTCCATTTAAAATGAACTCAGTAATGTTACCTGCAGCCTGTCAATAAATTAAATCTCAAATATAAATGTAAAACATTACGTTAGCTAGATTGCTAGTGTTAGCTCGCTAACAACTTGAAATTTTAGTGGGCTATTTACTGCCTGGCAGCTTCATCTGATAGAAATACCGACAGTAACAGTTTACAACATTAGTCTTGAAATCATGTTAAACACTTACAGAATATGAGAGATATACGCCAAAAAAACATGATAACTCCAAAAAGACGATTTTTTGGTGAAAGTCCTGACATCATTCAAAACCAGGTGGTGCCCTTGTGAAAATATAACTACTATGCGCGAACGTAGGTGCTTCTCGTTTGCTCCAACTGTCTTTGGTGCTAGAGCTCCGGTTATGGGTAGTTACACAAATATCTGAAGACAGGGTTCTCCGACATCTCCACCTTGCCCGGAGTTCGTGAAATTCTCCGGCTTCACCTTCGGGTAACTGTAACAGAGAGATGCAACCGTAGAGAAACATGTGCGTCTTTATGGTTATCTGAGTTTGTGTAAACGGGGTCTGATGCTTAGTTTACACTTCCCCGGGTCTTCAAGAAACCGGGTATATTCCCCTCCCCCGAGTAAGAAAACAATCGCATTTACACAAACATCAAAAACGGCTAAGAAAGGCGGTGACAATTAACCACCACGTCACAGTTTTATCAAAGATCTTTCAAGGGAGCAACATCGTAGCAGATGGCCACAAACATGAAGCGTTTCGGTCTGCATTAGCAGCAGTCTCACATTACGTCACATCATTAACATTTTCCCTTAGGAAATTATAGAATGATATAATGTATGTGTGCCATAATATTGTCTGTGATCATTAATGAAACCAACAAATGACAATTCAATCGCTCCTCTGCAAAACAATGTTGTATGAACCAAGTGTGCTTTTTAGCTTTAGACAGAGAGGGTTTGTTTGGCAGTTACCATGACGACATAGCTATATGCTAACTATAAGCAAATCGTTTTGGACTTTGCTCAAACCTAACATATTGCTGTAAACTATGTTTATGTTTGCTCTGTCCACTTAAAATGAACTCAGTAATGTTACCCACAGGCTGTCAATAAATTACATCTCAAATATAAATGTAAAACATTACGTTAGCTAGATCGCTAGCGTTAGCTCGCTAACAACTTGAAATTTTAGTAGGCTATTTACTGCCTGGCAGCTTCATCTGATAGAAATACCAACAGTAACAGTTTACAACATTAGTCTTGAAATCATGTTAAACACTTACAGAATATGAGAGATACATGCCAAAAACCCATGGTAACTCCAAAAAGACGATTTATTGGTAAAAGTCCTGACATCATTCAAAACCAGGTGGTGCCCCTTGTGAAAATAGAACTACTAGAATATGCGCGAACGTAGGTGCTTCTCGTTTGCTCCAACTCTCTTTGGTGCTAGAGCTTATGGGTAGTTACATATATGTCTGAAGACGGGGTTCTCCGACATCTCCACCTTGCCCGGAGTTCATGAGATTCTCCGTCTTCACCTTCGGATAAGTGTAACAGAGAGGTGCAACCGCAGAGAAACATGTGCGTCTTTATGGTTATCTGTGTTTGTGTAAACGGGGTCTGAAAGTCAGATAGACCTGGGTCCCATATTACGCTTTTTCAAAGCTAACTTTTTTAGCTCTGATGTTCAAAATGGGTTGTTTCTCATGGGGGGTGCACCAGGTAACTTGACACCTGCAGCCAACACATTGAGTATTTCCCCTGTAGCCTATGACAGACCACCCCTAATTAGTCAATTGATCGTTTTCATTGTTCTCAGCTGCAAAGTGCCTGCCAACTTCCCTCTCTCTTTTTTTGCAATCATCTATTCTCATTACCCTCAGCTGCTTACGTGGCTGCCAATAGATACAGACGGCAAGTCCGGTTAACGCCCTCAAAATGCATGGGTGGAGTCAGCGTGGGGGATAACAGAGGCCAAATTAACATTATGGTGAATGGACAAGGTAGAGAAAGTTGCTTAACAATGGTAGATCGCTTCGTAAAATTTAACAAAGTCCATATTATATGTTTTGTCCAATTATGACCTGTTTGCCTGCTTGGGTTTAAACTAAAGTAAATTTTCCATGACTTTATTATTCCAGTAACACTGACAGAAATGTCATGACCTGTCTCTGCTCCTGTCATAAGTGAAGCAACTTTCAATCACAAGTCAGATTAGCTCCATTGAGCAAGTTAAAGTTAGCTACATTTACTGTGGTGATGAATGAAGTTGGCTAGTTAGCAAGCTAATGAAGCTAACAAGCATCAACTAATTTGTCCTCAGTATCACGTTTGGAGGAGTGTCAAGTTCGGAATTCACATCGGACCATTTGAACATCATTACTACCTTAAGGCATTTCTCTCAAAAATGTCTCAAGCTCCTTGTGGATGGTGCTCTGTGTAACTTCTAGCTTAGCATCTCAGAGGGGACACATGGAGCTGATTTTGGGGCGTGTCCAGACTTGCCGTCTGTATCTATGTTGTGGGACCCCACCCAACTTACCCTGTGACATACGTAGTTAGGACAATTCTATGCAGGTGGTTTAAGCACACAGCAGCTGAACAGGTATTAACAGTGTAAATTGTCTATTTTAACAATTAAGGCTTTTTATCCAATTGAAATTTGTGTAGAGGCAGTATGGGTATAGACCCAAGAAACACATTAAAAAGCCATAAAAAGTGATTTTTCGAAAAATGGGACCTTTAATCTCAAAGTAAATTTAAGCATCCTGTTGCATATATGACAAGATTAAGATACATTATCTATTGCATTGGTAAGCATTGTCAGGTCAAGGATCTAGGTAGGTTTTGTGAGCCCAATTTTGTGCTGCACTCTTTGAAAGTATGATTATAATTTTTTTTAAAAAATGTTTTGTGTGTTGGACATGTAGGTTAGTCATTGATGAATTGTATTTGCAGAGTGGTCGTAAGTCCATAGGTTAGTCATTGATGAATTGTATTTGCAGAGTGGTCGTAAGTCCATAGGTTATGTCCCACATCTGATATGAATGACGTCAATTTTATTTATATAGCACATTTAACGCAACAGTGATGACCCAAAGTGCTCTAAAACAAAAACTAATATGGCATGAATAATAATATAATCCTAATAATGGACTGACATTCGACGCACAGAGTGAGGCGCTTTCGAGTTGAATGTGCAAGAAATTATGAGATACAAATTTAACCAAGTGAAATGGACAGCCAATGACCAGCACCTAAACATAAAAGACAAAACAAACACCAAAATACTTTTACAATACTGATCCACTAACTGCGTCAACGTTTCTAGCAAATGCCAGTCCCCTGCGTTGTTCACAGGAGGCGTGTGATTTCAAATTTCAGTTGGCTGCTCTTTCCTGCTCCTGTTTGGTTGATTCCAACGGCTCAAACATGCCGCTGTACTGGCATTGACTAATAAGGCTGCGTTTGACAACTTCATTTGCATATTGTTCAGCCGAGCCCAACTTTTGACGTGGGAACATGTCTGTTCCTGCAGCCCTATATTCTCACAGCCCTATATTATCACAGTTTTTTTTTCTTTCTTTCTTCAAAGTCAGGTACTATAGTCCCACATTTCTACCCCTGCCTGGTAGACTCCCTAAATTCAAGCAACATTGGTATTTATTTGCCCTCAATGGTGCCTTCCAGGTAGTGGGGTTTAGGGTAAGGGTTAAGGTTCTTTTATGCTGTGCTGCCTAGATTCATATTCACAATGAAAACGATCTTCATCCACTCTTGTTTTCAGAACGTTTTGCATCCACATCCAACGATTTTATATTCATCCACCTCAGCGATCATTTTTGAAATCGACTAAAGCAGTGGTTCTCAAACTTTTTCGGTCATTCCCCACTTAAGAAGGCAGAGAATTTTCACGCCCCACCTGGAAGGCTCAATATGCGCACAACTCTCTGAGAGATACTTTGCGAGTACTGGATTTTTGTCACTGTTAGAATCTTCATGGTACTAATTCAAAGCCAAATTTCTCTCAAACCCTTCATCACACCAAGTAGCAAATAACACCATTGGAAGGCTCAATTTACTGTCAAATATGCATATCTAACGAGTATTTGTGGGGGGGGGGGCAAAGAGATGTCTCGCGCCCCACCTGTCATGTGTCTGCACCCCACTAGTGGGGCCCGCCCCAGAGTTTGAGAAACACTGGACTAAGACCCCGTTTACACAAACACAGATAGCCATAAAGACGCACATGTTTCTCTGCGGTTGCACCTCTCTGTTACACTTATCCGAAGGTGAAGACGGAGAATCTCACGAACTCCGGGCAAGGTGGAGATGTCGGAGAACCCCGTCTTCAGACATATGTGTAACTACCCATAAGCTCTGGCACAAAAGACAGTTGGAGCAAACGAGAAGCACCTACGTTCGCGCAGGGTAGTAGATTTTCACAAGGGCACCACCTGGTTTTGAATGATGTCAGGACTTTTACCAATAAATCGTCTTTTTGGAGTTATCATGTTTTTTTTGGCATGTATCTTTCATATTCTGTAAGTGTTTAACATGATTTCAAGACTAATGTTGTAAACTGTTGGTATTTCTATCAGATGAAGCTGCCAGGCAGTAAATAGCCTACTAAAATTTCAAGTTGTTAGCGAGCTAACGCTAGCGATCTAGCTAACATAATGTTTTACATTTATATTTGAGATGTAATTTATTGACAGCCTGTGGGTAACATTACTGAGTTCATTTTAAGTGGACAGAGCAAACATAAACATAGTTTACAGCAATATGTTAGGTTTGAGCAAAGTCCAAAACGACTAGCTTATAGCCAAACAAACCCTCTCTGTCTAAAGCTAAAAAGCACACACACACACACACTTGGTTCATACAACATTGTTTTGAAGAGGAGCGATTGAATTGTCATTTGTTGGTTTCGTTAATGATCACAGACAATATTATGGCACACATACATTATATCATTTTATAATTTCCTAAGGGAAAATGTTAATGATGTGACGTAATGTGAGACTGCTGCTAATGCAGACCAAAACACTTCACGTTTGTGGCCATCTGCTACGATGTTGCTCCCTTGAAAGATCTTTGATAAAACTGTGACGTGGTGGTTAATTGTCACCGCCTTTCTTAGCCGTTTTTGATGTTTGTGTAAATGCAATTGTTTTCTTACTCGGGGGAGGGGAATATACCCGGTTTCTTGAAGACCCGGGGAAGTGTAAACTAAGCATAAAGCAATCATTTTTGGAGTCGTTTTCAGTTTCAGAATCTTCCATTCTAATGTGAACGGAAGGGCTACTGGATAAATATTACCTGTGTTGGTGTGACATGCCCTTATCGGAACATATTGCTGTGAGAAAATAGGGTCTAATTTTTTTTTAATCTTTGTAATGTGAGAGCATGGGGTTGTGGGAACATAGGGCCCAAATTTCCAAAGAAATGTGGACACTTAGGGTTGTGGGAACATAGGGCCTTATTTCCAAGCACTCTGTGAAAAATAAAATTCCTAAAAAATGTGGGAACATAGAGTTGGGGGAACATAGAGCTGACCCCTTTGAGGTGACAGAGGAACGCGTTACCTTCCCGAAATGCTTTGCGGGACGATTTGACATGCTCCGTCGAAAATGAACTGAAATCGTGACACTGGTCATACTTGACCCGTTAGCAATGACAAAAGTTTGAAACTTCAATTTATCCAAAGGTCCGAAGCAGTAGCCGACATGAAGACTACACAACTTCAAATCACGAGGTCTGTTCACGATTTCTTGTATTATTATGGGCCCTAATACACAAAAAACAACAAAAAAAGAATAGGTAGGTCTATTCTATAAGCAGGACAATGACTATGCCTAATATACTACTACTACTACTACTACTACTAGTACTACTACTAATAATAGTAATTGTATTTGTGGCAGGCCTAATTAGCAGTCAATTTTTGTTTCAAACTTCACACTTCATTCTTTTCATTGTCAAATATACCACAGAATACATGTTGAAGACATGTCAGATTTATTTATTTATAGGGCCGGTGCAAATACATTCTTGAGCACCGCTCACATACTTTTCTTTCTTCAAAAACAGCGCTCGCACATTCCCGTTTGCGTAGCGACTACGTGCAGGGATCCACCTCTGACTGACATCAAACATTTGAACATGGCGCCTAAGCGATCAGAAATGTCTCGTTTCACTTGTGCAGTTGTCCTTGATTCCTCCACCCTCCCATCTTTCCTTCTTTGCTTCCTCAGAGGGGCTAGGACAGAGGAAAGGTTGCAAGTGAGGAAAGGAGGATGGAGGAATCATGTATTGAGATGTACCCCATGTTGGACATGTTTGGATCCTTTGTAACTAGTTGTAAGTTAAATTGTTATAATGTACAGGAAATGAGGAAATGTATCATTTTAAGGGGAAAATAAGTTGATTTTCAATTTCATATCATCTACACATCCCAAAATAGTTGGGACAAGGCATACCACTGTGTGGCATCTACTCTTCCTTTTAAAACAGTCTGCAAACATCTGGGGACTGTGGAGAGAAGTTGTGGAGAGAAGGTTGTCCCATTCTTGTCTAATACAGGCTTCTAGTTGCTCAACTGTCTTCGGTCTTCTTTGTCATGTATTCCTATGTAATTCGGTTGTAAGAAGAACATTCAGTTTGAAGAATAGCTGAGATGGATTATTTTCTGCTTTTGCCTTATGTAGGATAATTCATCAAACTTGAAACCCTTTTCAAGTTTGGATTGGGGCGTTTTGCTAGACGCTCGGAGGACTCTAGGGACAACGTTTATTGTTATTTTTGGCAACTCAAGTAGACACCGGGTAAATTTCTCTGGGTCTTCCATAATACCACCTGCTGCTCCAGCACTCTTCTGAATCAACCGTAAATGATTCATGATCGTAACATCAAACAAGGAAGTGATGCGTGCACAGAGCCTATAGCATCCTTTTGAAAGTTAGAAAAAAACATTGTGCATATTGAGCAAAGCCCAATGGATAGAGGCATTAGGGAATGCCTCTTCAGCAGCTTTTTTCAATTTTCCCACGCAAGATTTGAGGGTTGGTTGTAAATTACCACTGTAACAATTAATGAGAACTACAGACAGGATTACTACATCCACCTTTCTGTTGGGTTTCATTTTTTTCATCAAATCAATGAGATGGTTCATGATGCTTCTGAGCATCAATGCTCCAGTCTGCAATATTTCTGTTGGTGTTAATATTGCGTGTGGGTACCATTACCAGATCCCTACCTCTCCAAGAAGGGTTTGTTTTGGTTTTACTTCTATTCACACTATTCTCAGGATTTTTGTTTAAACTCAATCTGTTAGTTTTGTTCAGAATAGGTGGCATCGATGCAATCGAGTTGCGGAATTCCTTCTTTGAAGTCAAATCAAATTTGTGTGTTAGTTATAAACTATTTGAAAGTTTAGGTTGGATTACGTCCTTGTGATGGGCGGGGAGATAAGGGCCAGACACCTTTGATGTTTCCGGTAGGGGCTCAGATATGTCTTGCTCATCAGCAATCAGCTTTTTAGGAGATTTAGACAAATCTTTCATCATGTTGTCCCCTTTTATTGCATTTGCATACAATTCAGGTGCCCGTCCCTCCATCTCCCCGTCTGCCACACCAAAGTCCACCTGTAGATTAAATGAGGATTTACTGGAGGGATTTTGGAGGGTTCTGTGAAAGGTATGATATGACTATTTTCAAAAACAAAGTGATCCAAAATTTTTAGGCGCCTGTGATACATATGTAGGTCCTTTCTCAACTCCATTTTATCCACTCTCAAAGGTGTGGGGATAAACGTAAGCCTTCTCTCTAAAATGGCCCTCTGTGCCACTGACAGTTTAAAAGTAGCACAACAGTTAGTTACATTCTAGTGGGGTGGGACTGGCTCTGTGATCTGTTCCCGCTTTAAAAGTTTAACTGATCCAGCCAGTGTTCTAGAATTGCACTAGCTGTAGCAGGAGTCCAATGGATTCCATCCTGTGTATCAAACAACTGTTGGTTAATTTCTGTCAGGTAGTTACATTTATTGGCAATAAGTTCATTAAGATTGTTAATGGCTTGTGATTGAAGGCGGTTAAAGGTTACATGTTGGTTAATTAGAGCCCAATGAATTGTGGCTGTAGGGAAACTATCCTCTGCAGCTTTTTTCAATTTTGGGACAATGCTCTTCAATGTTCCATATTGGTTCACATTGTGACAATTAAGTAGGCCTATGGGTAAGATCACGTTTGATACAGTTTTAACCAGGGTCATTTTTTTCAGTAGCTCCATCAAATGGTTGATGTTAGCCCCCAGAAAGCTCTCAATTTGTACCGACTCACTTTTAAAGAACATGGGAATGGTAGATAGATTTGAATCACCTAGTATTACATTGGATTTTCTGACTGAGATATGCCAATCAGCAATTTTGCGATTCGTCTTGGGATGTCTAGTGGGTTCTAATAGGGGGTCTCTACCCCTCGGCAGATTATTACTTTTGTTAAGTTTCTTTAATGAATTTGGTCTGTTCCCCAAACTGAGCCTACCCGGCATAATGGACCTAGACAGTACTGAGTGGCCAAAGCTGTGGAATCTTTCACTATTGGTTGAACTCTCCAGGCCCAGGGGCCTACTAAGCAAATTGATAGCTGGGCTGTGGGCGGGCCGGAGGGAGGCGGCTACGGGTGTGGCCACCGCAGATGGAGTAGAAGGACGAGAGTCAGGGGTGCGTTTCCCGTACAACGATGAACGTTAGCATTCTACCATCAAAGTACGATGTTCGTGGGAACTAGGTAGGTGCTCAGCTATGGGTGTTTCCCAAAAAAGCCTACCAACATGGTAGGCTACTATGTAAGTTTCTACCATGTTGGTATGTACCACCATAGTTCCTACGGCTACGACCATGTTTGCAGATGTTTTCGGAAGTGTTCGGAGACAATTCGGGCACATTCGCGGTAGGAAGCATGCCAGTCCCGTTTATACATTTATGTTGATATAGTCAGTTAATAACGGCGGTTACATGAACCTGTGATCAATATAAGATTCAATCAAGTCATATGCCAAAAGTGGTCTAGTTTATCTTCACCTTCGAGTGAAAATACAAGAAATAATAACGACAGGAAATTATATTGGCAAATAGTCTAATTAGATGTGAGGAACCTATCTATACGTGCAGCAGGTGGCCTAGTGGGTTAAGCGCACAGCTTTGACTCACATTCATCAGAGCAGGTAAAGGTTCAATGCCAGGTGATTGTTACAGAATATCTTCTTACTCTGTGTCTAAATTATTATATTTAAAACAATACAAGACAAATAAACTGAAATTATTATCCATTTGCTGGGGCATATTTTACGCATTAGTGCCTATAACAATTCGCCTGTCCCCGCTTGTTCCATGCAATATTATCTTTGAATTTGAACGTCTACCGATTGATAACACTCACATTAACAACGAAACCATCTAATTTCCTAATTGAATAGGCCTGCCATTACACCTGTTATCACCAATAATCACCACCTGGAAACTTTCTCCAAATCAAAATCCTTCCTAAATAATAAAGGAGAGGACAACAGAAACAAATCCCACACACGTTCACTGTGGTTTTGATCCCGGAGGAATCATCATTGTACGCCTCATAGGCGCACTGGCTTATCCATTTACGCCACCAGTTATCTTAAAACGCTCTTTATCTCTTGCCTAATTTAAATCATGAAAATACTCAATTAGACTAACGTGGCCTATAATATTAATAATTAACAGGAAATCACATTGTCAGTATATAACCAAGTCTTACTCATCATTGAAGTGTTTTTAAATCAACAAT
Organism: Sardinella longiceps; assembly: GCA_027497455.2. NCBI lineage: Eukaryota > Metazoa > Chordata > Actinopteri > Clupeiformes > Clupeidae > Sardinella > Sardinella longiceps. The sequence goes on along the minus strand of JAODXP020005051.1, from coordinate 17,068 downwards.
TTCGTTGTCTCCAAATTTACCCAACTATGGGATGTTCAACGCCCTCTGTTGACTACAGTGTTGTAGTAAGATACTAACTTGTTACGGGAGGAGAAGAGCTCTCGTAGGTACGGATCAAGTTACGATGTTGTTTACGATATAGCGCAGGAACCATGATTTCGAGAAACAAGGACATAGTAGCTACGTACATCGTAACATGGAGGTTTCACCTCCATAGTATGGACGAGCATTTTGGGGAACACCTCTCTCGTAGTTTCATGGTTCCCACGATGTTGGTAAGCCCCAGTTAGCCCGTAAATAGCTCGTAAATGTTTGGGAGACGCACCCCAGATTAGTTATTCTCATCTGAGATCAGCTTCTTGGAAGCTCCCAATAACTCTGTTTTCCTCATCCCCTCTCCCACTTTTGATGCAATCGCATCCTTAGTAGCAGGTGCCCGCGTCCCGGAACCGCCGGCCTCCGGAACCGCCAAATCCAGGTTCCTCTGAAAACCAGACAGAGGTAAAATGTTAGACGTTACAATAGGTTCGTCATCAAACGGTACCGAGAACACAGTCTCCAACAACTCAGCATTGTCATTGTTAATATTATGTGTAGTCTTACTCTGACCCATGTGTTGTTTCAAAAGTGCATCTCTGTAACTCTGTACAGGTGAGCTCGTGACCAGATTGCTGATGGACGACGGAGCGTCTTCTCTTGCAGCTGTGAGTAAAGACGTGCACATTCTCTGGTTTGGGCTCGCTAGTGGTTGGGACCCTACGAGTGGAACAGAAGCATTAAATTGTGTCAAATGGTCCTCAGTTTCCCCTAGGAAGCTGAGTGCTTGAACTATTGAGTCAACCTCTCTAAACATTACTTTGTTAACCTTTTCCTCATTGGTCTGCGTCTCAATAGGTGGCTGTTGCGCTGTAACCCCCGAATCATTTTGTTGGATGGTAGGCCCCGTGGCGACGGGTCGTGACTCACACCATTCAGAGGGACCCCCCTGTTGTGTGTCTTGTTTCTGTTTAGGCCGAGGAGACCTCAAGGTGCGCGGTGGGAGGGGCAGTGCCGACGATGGACCGGCCAACGGAGGCCATTCTGCGTCATCATTGCTGACAACAGGTGCTACAGTCTTTAACTTTTGCCTCTCCAGGAAAGCCCGACCCACATCCGGTGACCCCCTGGTCACTAACAGTTCATCTCTCACATGATCTATGACTTGGGAACGGAGCTTCTTACGGAAGCGGCTATGCGCCCATTTTGTAGCTTTTTCAAAACTTTCCAGATGGAATGGTTTTAACCCTTTAAAGGTGTTGTCATAGAGGTGCGTGTAGTGTTCCTTTAAGGCTATCAGATTACTTCGCATCCAATCGTCAGTGTTCCTTTTCACTTTGTCTAAAATGATTTGGTTGGGCGCTCCTGGTTTAATGAATGAGGTTAATTTGGATACTTTGCGCAACATGCCAATAGGGAGACTATTGTTTTCCAAATTGGAAGTTAATATATGCAAATGGTGTGTAGCTTGGATCAATTTGAAATAATCCTTAATCAAATTAATATCTAATTCTTTCTTTTCCCTATTGATAGGGGCCTCTGGTTGCTGCTGCTGTAAGAGAAATTTTGGGAGTGTGTATTTAACCAGTTGCAACTTTAAATGTTTTACCAGTTGTGCCTAGTCAGCAAACCATACTCATTTTTTGGACCCAGTCATAAATCAAGACATGGCATGAAAGTCTTTCTGTGCCCCAAAAGGTCACCAGGAATTAATTCACAGGAAAACACAAGTCATGACAATCAGTAACCAAAATGTTTATGGGTTTCCTGCATGTTGGGGGGGCTCAATGGTGTTTTTTGCCCCCAACGGCACCTTCCAGGCAGCACAGCCTAAAAGGCAATACCCTTACCCTAACCTTGTCCGCTGGTGGACAAAAAAAGGTTATGGATTGCCAAAAGAAACAGAGAAGGGATATGCCAGTTAATTAAACTACTTACAGTCCTGTTCTAATTCACAGAGTAACCTAGAATAGACTAAGAAAGTAATGCAAGTAGGATAAATTAACTGTGGAGATAAAACTCCTTTAACCAAAAAACGGAGAATCAGTGCCGGCTAAAGAAAAGAAATAAACAAAGCAAATTTGATTCTCCTAAAAAGCCAGAAAGGAGATTTTAAATAAGGATAGAATAGGGATAGAAATGAAATAGAAATAAAAGGACTGAAGTTACCCCAAAATGAAAAAAATACTAAACAAATAATGATACAAATCAGTTCAAGGGAGCCAAAATGGCTGCCCTCATTTGCCCAAAACGGTGATGCTGTTGAGTTTAGACAACTACATACTCATAAAAAATAATGCTAAATACAGATTATGTCCTAAGCAGATAAAAACCCCAAGCAGACTCATATAGACTTGGTGAATGTCAGTTCTCACTTATTTCAAGTGTAGATTTTCAGAACTTGTTTTATGTCTTTGAAAGGATATGTGCAGGAAGCCTTAATGCATCCTTCTCACCCCACGGTGACTGCAGTTTGTTTGTTTGCTGAGTTGGACGCCATTTTGTGCCGGTTTCCAGGCTGCTTTGGCATAAATCCTTTAGACCGGAGTTCCAGAAGGTAAAATCCACCCTAGGTAATCCTTAAAAACATAAAAAAGAAAAACTCCATATGGCCCTTAGTACTTTCGTTATTCAACTTCTTCAGAGAGCCATTACAGGGCAAAACAGTCCATGCCAGAATACCTGGTGGAATAAAAGGACTTCAGACATAGGGTGTCACACACAATTGGTTAATTGGGATGTCACTTTACAGGTCAAACTTGAAACACACCCATTTCAGGTTAAAACTAGAGAATGTAATTTCAGATATATTACGAGTGCATGAAAATGCAAACTGCAATTGCATCAGCATCAAATAGCATAAATGAAAAGTTAAAAAGTTAAGTAGTTTTAATAGTAAAATCATTGAAAATCAGTTATTATAGTGACTTTTATTTTTGAAACAGTTGTGGAAAGAGGAAAAGTTGACGGGGGTCAAAGTTGATGACAACTGGAAGTTGAACAGGATCTGTAGTTTTAAGAGCTCTTCTAGCCTATAAAAAGGGACAGTGGCTCCAGGTGGCCAGAAACGCCTTCAGGGTCCCCGCGGGTCCTTAAAAAGTCTTAAAAAGTCTTAAGTGCACATCAAAACACTTCATAAACGTAAAGGCAAATGCAATTGACAAACTCTTTTGCAATCTCAATTAAACAAGGATTTAAGTGCACATCAAAAAGTAGGCTACCTTCATCACAGCGATGCCTTGTCCTTTCCTTTCCCCTTCTTTACAGAGACAATCTTGTCACTCTCTGCAGCTTTTGGTGCGTCCACCTCGTTTTCCCAATCTAACGCCTCCTCCACCAACAACTGGTCAGACACAGTATCGATGTCATCAACAGCCACCTCAGCCTCCGACGCCTCGGCACCTGATGGCAAATGGCCCAGACTCACCAGGATACCATCCTGGTTGACGGAGGCTTGGACCATCCCAGCTGCCATCAGGTGCTCTTCGATGGCTCGTCCATCCTGACCACTGTCGCCGAGGCCGTTATCCCGCACATAATTGTAGATCGCAGAGTTAGTCATAGTGAATGACTCCTCGTCCCTCTCTTCAGGCCTTGACAGTATTGACACACCTCCATAAGTCATGTCGAAAGTGGAAATACGTTGTAAAATATTACAAGTCTTGTTTTTGTCGGCACCAACGGCACCGAGGCTGGGCCGTGACCTGCACACCTTCCACGGTACCCCTCACCTTTTCAAAACGGTCCTTTACAACTGCTTCAAAATTGTCGGTCCCCTGGATATCACCCACGGCCTCTATGACTGTAGTGTAGCGGACACTCTCAATACCTTTAAGTCAATACCTTTAAGTCTAGACTTAAAACCTTCCTTTTTGACATTTCCTATAATTAGGAGTGGGCCATGGCATATCACCACTCCTCTTGGGCTTTCCTGGGAGGGCTACCTCTGCTGTTTTTCCAAGGCGGCCACTGACCACCCCCTTCTGGGTTGGTGAGATGCCATGTACCATACCTTAGTTATGCTGCGATAGCCTAGTGCTGCCACCTTCTGCACACTTGCCATCCTGTACAACCCTCTTTCTCCTCTCTCTCTCCCTCTCCTCACTCTAGCTAGATTATATGACACATATCATGAAGTGATATCCTCCTAGATTGGCCTAACCCTCTTGTTTCTGTTTCTTTTTGTCTCTCTTGCCTCCTCTGCCCCTACGCACTGGCTGAGTGATGAACCTCCCTGCCACCAACTCTACCCCACTACGGATGCTGACCAACCCCCCCGGAGCCACACACCAGGACCATCCTCCCCTTTTCTCTGAGGCCCGTGATGGAACTGGCCTGATGGCCCCCTGATAACCACTACTTAGATGGCGACCAACACCCAATGAACTCTGATCCCACTCCAATTACTGACTAATCCCACACTCCAACTACTGACTCCATCCCTTGGCCCTGACTGTCACACAAACTATGTGTATATCATCTCTGACTACATTCAGTACTCATACTGTTTTGTGTTAACCATGGTCAATCTATGCATCAGACTTTACGGATACTTAATTAGGCCCCAGGCAGGTAGGCTGAGTCCATGAGGCGTGGATCTGCCCAAGGTTTCTTCCTACATAACAAATTATTTACAAAGCGAGGGAGTTTTTCCTTGCCCCTGATTCTCATGGATGCTTCCCGTACTGTCTGTAAAGCGCCGTGAGACAATGTACTGTATTTGTGCGCTATACAAATAAAAAATTGAATTGAATAGTGGGTGTGCCTCGTCTCCTGGAAGACAATGGTCCCAGATGGTACGAACTTCCAACCTCCACCTGTAAAATCTGCTCGTTCCACAGGGTAAGTTCCGTTTGGCCTGTGGGATCACAGATTTCAAAAATCTTCAACTCTGCAGGTACGCCACGCAATGGTACTACCTTCGTGTCCATGGCCTGCATCACACGGACCTCGACCTCGGTCACCTACCAAAAAAAATAAAAAAATAAATAAAATAAAATAACTAAAAATACATAAACCACATAGTTCTGCAAAACACAACTTATGTGCAGGGGATGGATTGGTAATGTTATCACAAAAAACCCTAATATTGTGTGCCTACATAACTTACCAATTGCTGAGGGCCCAGCTCCAAAATTTCAGCCACCGGATACCGGACCTTAGCTGGACGACCGTGCCAGAAAAAATCCAGCCGCTCCACAACTTTGACTCTGGTGGCGCTGGAAACTAGCAAATCAAAGCTGGTCCGATCTGCTAAGCCTGTACACACACACACAAATAAAAAAATAATTATATATATACACACACACACACATATATGTAACATTCATGTCATTCAAATTCATTTAAAAACTTCTGTACCATACACTGACCATTGTATCTAGGCTACTTACTAAATTGTTTTCTTGCCCCAACCAACTTCAGAGGCCTCCTAGCCTCCGCACATTCTACAAGAACAGGCCTTTTTTCGGCCGTAAAACAAACGAGACGATGATATTCGTCATAATCTGTTTGAAATGTCCCCTCAAAATACCGGCGACCAGTTTTTGATATTTTCACGACTGAAATATCATGCACATATCCGGAGGTTTCCACCTCTTCCATCTTTGACTTTTTGTCAGCACTTGCCATCACAAAGTACACTATCAGCTTCTCCTCTCCTCTACAAAACCAAAAACCATCTAGGCCCTTTTATACCCACCAAATGCCTTGCTCGTGTCTTACACGTCATGTCTGTCTGTCAATCAATCAATCAATCTGTCAATCCATCTGCCATACCGTCCGTAGGCTACGTTTTATTATCCTAGGATCTCGCATGCCCCTAGAAAATGACGCGCCTGTGTCACTTGCTGTTTTCATTGTGTTTGGACAGTTTTAATGGTTTAAATAACTATTTCAATCAGTCATATTAACACAGCATCCATGGGACAACCTATGAATGTGGGAGTCAGTGTTAGGTTTAGAATTTAGGGTATAGGGGGCATGGGCAACAGATGTGGAACAGAGCTCACTATATGATTTCACTGTGCAGAGCGGGTATCGAACCTCGGTCTCCCTGGTGGGAGGCTGGGGCTCTAACCACTCCACTATCGCTTTTGAGATACATGAAATGATGTACCTTATATTTATCTCTGAAAATTATTTTTAGGAGATATAAGGATTGAACCCCGGTCTCTGGATTCAAGGACCGGGGTCTGAGACCGTTGTCCCATTGGGCTCTGCCCTTTAAACTGCAACAAATATGTCAATGATTATAACATTGAAAATAAACATAAAAAAAAAAAAAAAAGGTGGGAGGTGGGGGGGGGGGGGGGGGGGGGGTTAGGGTTAGGGTATACCTTAAATACTACCTATTATACCCCTATAAACTCGATAAAGCTCTCTAGCTCCCGATAGGAAGGTCGTAGAGGGTTAGGGTTCTCCAACGTTGTTGGATTCCTCTCGACCAGACCTTTCGATTGAGCTATGAGTCGTCCGGGTCGGACCTTGGGAAGACCTGGAAATACTTGGTTGAAACTTTAGAATTGCCATATCTCCGGAACGGTAAGTGATAGAGACAAACTTTCAACTCTGGCCTTCCGTTCCAAAGTTATGACCGGAAGTAACTTTCCGCCATTGACTTCCATTATAAAAGATTTTACTGAAATTTTTCGAAGTCCAAAAAGGTCCCCAACGGAACTGCATAAGAGTACGTTTCAGAGCCTCCTGAGTCGAATGGAATAGCTTTTGTTGACATGAAATCCCAGAACTGGGGTTTGGACTTTAATTTTCTAAGGTTAAGGTAAGTGTTTAGGTAAGGTTTTTGATTCTGATTCCGGTTCCGGTTCCGGTTTCGATTTCGAGTCCGAGTCCGAGTCCGATTCCGGTTCTGAATCCGAGTCCGAATCCGATTCCGAATCCAAGATATAGGAAGCTTGAACCCTTTGGTTGGTGTAAACACCGTAAGCCCCAACACCTCGTCAAGGTAGGGTTCTTGTTGGGTTTTTTTTTTTTTTTTTTTTTTTGAATGCAATACAACAATGAACAAAACCTAATCCTAAGTCTAACTACACTATCCAACAAATAAACACACCAGAACAGTAACAAACAACACACTAACTAACATATTAGCACAAGAATGAAACTTCCTATCCCTGGATCCCCAAGCTATGCATCATTTGCCGCCTCCTTTGGGAAAAGGCGACAAATGTCCTTATGTAAAACCTTCTCTCCTGGCACAACTTCACATAGAGGTTGTACGCCTCTCTGTGTGTTCTGTCCTGTTTGAGATCCACCAGATCTATCTCCTCAGGAGTCCATTTATGGCGTTTCCCCTCACTTGCCACCCTACTGAATGACACAGGAGGTGCTTCATCAACACCCAATGCCTCCTGGACATCAGGAACATCCTCCGGCTCATGGGTAGGTGGAGGGGGTGGAGGGTTTGCTGCTGTTGTAGTAGCAGGTGCTGCCTTTCTTTTATTGACACGGTACTCTATAGTGTTGTGGAGCCTCCAGATTTTTAGAGCCGTGATGTTCTCTAAGAGGTCCCTGCCAAGGACCAGCCTCTTTTGGAGGGTTAGGGTTAGGGTTAGGTGAATGTGGCTTGGTTGAAGTGGGTGACTGTGTGTGCACTGGCCAAGAGGATAGGGTTAGGGTTAGGGATAAGAGCTAAATACTACCCTTGGCACCCCCTGCCAAGACTCTTTTGGCCCATATTTCCCGATAGGAAGGTCGTAGAGACCTAATTCCAACGTTTTCGGATTCCTCTCGTCCAGTCCTTTCGATTGAGCTATGAGGGTTAGGATTGAGAATATGGTTTACAGTTGTTAACTTTGTCTTATTGAAAAGCTTGTTACACTATGGTGCACTGGCATCCGATTCCATTTGCTTAATCCTTATTCCCTTCAGATATAGGATAGATTAGTTTTGTTCCCCAGTGAATACATCACTTTATGTCTTCACCTCGTTTGTCAAGTGACTTTAGGGTTAGGACTAGGGTTTAGGTATAGGTTACATTAACTCCCATTCAAGAAAAAATCCCAGAAGGGCCTAACAAGAAAGTAAATTTACTAAGGTTAGGTTTAGGATGAAAGAAAGAGGGATTTAAAGCAGGAGAAAAGAATAAAACCATTCAACCCTGGAGGCTACAAAAAAAGGTAAGTACCGGTAAGTATGTTTTTCTTGAATATTAAAATACCCACAGCTCTGACACCGTTGGCAAAGTGTCTTCCATTTTTTTTTTTTTTTTTGTGCTCAAAATCGGAGCAAGTTTACACTTTGTTAGACCGCTTTTTAGCGGATATGCGTTGGAAGGAGCTGTTTGACCCTGATCGGTTTTGAAAAAGCATACACAGAGCAGTTCAGAGATGTTTTTAATGTATTTTTTGTGTTTTTTCTCTTTTTTCTAGGTACTCCAAGTCACGGACAGTGATGAAGAGGAAGAGGATGAAGGAGGACTTTTAGGAACCCCTCCCAAAGAGGCCAGTCTCAACGAGACCCACTGCACACAGGTAAGTATGTAAATTAAACTATGGACGGTGTGTTTTCCCCCTATTTTCTATTTCTAGGTTCTCTCACACCAAGACAACGGCGAAAAAGGGAGACTGAATCTCCAGTAGGCCCTGCGCCATGACCCAAAGGGGGACTCCCGGCCGCACCAGGCGACACGGGACGTCCCAGGTAAAGCCTGACTGTACCAATGACCCCATCTAGTGGTTAAAACTCGCTACTGTCACACACTGTGTCCATATGGACCATTTGACTGTGTTCACACATTGTGTTTTTTATCCCCAGCAAAGCTGTAACATTTGCCACCACTTTTGACACAATGATCATGCAGTTTGAATTCGCTTTTGAGCTTTTATTAAAAACCTTTTGGAGGCGGTCAAGCAGAGCCCAGACAATTTAAAAAAATCAGACACACTTCACACACCAGACAGGAAGTCGATCCTCTCCACGCTGTAACAGTGTCAAAAGAGAGAGAGAGGGGCAGCTGTACACTATGTGTTGCTTAATTATGCTGTTATAAATAATCCTAGGCTACACTCGACCTATGGCCACACTACCCATAGGGTCTTGCGAGTGGCAAGGGAGTCTGAGCAGGGGATGGAGAGAGAGGGGGAGAGAAGGGGCGCTGAGGAGAACGAGGGAAAGGGAGAGAGGAGAGGGGCCAGAGACTCTACACACACACTGTGTGTTAACTGTCAGGATGTTATGACAGGGACACCAGTGAACATTAGAATTTCCTCCCTACAGGCCGTGGTCTATCAACTCGGGGACAACAAACAAGACAAAATTAAGTGCTATGACACGTAAGTGCAAAAGGATTCCCCAAATTTCATGAGGGAAAGAAATCCTTAAATCAAATTTAAATAAGGGAATAAATTCTGAATATTATTTATTATAAATTAAATCAACTTAATCCAGAAAGCGTGGTTCCACTGCAAACTTAAATTCAAATTCGGCACACCAATCCAAATAATCAAACCAAGAAAGAAAATACACACACTAGGAATTAAATAAAGACTTGGTGTCAAAAGTGGTGGAAAATCAAACTGCTCACACGCTTAAATTCTTCTGTAAATCAATATCAAACTTTAAATCAGGATAAGTGAGTAAATAAATAAGGGGAAATTAAATAAATCAAAATAAATAAATAAATTCGGAATTCATAACTCAAATTAAATAAATAATTGGAACTCAATCTAAACCGCTAAGGGAGAGGAAATTCATGATTCCCCTAGAAGGGTTAGGGTTAGGTTTAGAATTATGGTTAGGGTAGGGGGTGAAAGGTTTGACATGAGGTGCACAGGCCGATTGGTGTGTCTGGTCTCCCCCCGGGGAACCAACTTAAGGCGAGACACGGCAGGTGAAAACATCGATTTTTCATGACCTCGTCAAATTTGAGATTTTGTGATAGTTTACATCCTAAACATGTAATCTTTCACTTAGTTGCACAAAAATTGTTCAAATTACACATTTAGGTGTTTATTTCATTACATTTTGTCGACTTGCGCATGTAAATTTTACCGGAGATTCACTAAAAGTTAGCATTCTTACGCTTAGTTTCACATCGCGAGTTCTGTCATTTATATTGCATGCCGTGGCTCGTTGGAAAGGTCTAGTTCCCAGGATTGACGTTGTGTACTCCAAATATGGATATTTCCGCTGTATAAACCACCAATCGTGAATTTGCATAGGTCAAAAACTGACTCTCATTGGCTGAGCTCGAAATCCGACCACGCGATTGGTTAGAACCCGTCACGTGGGATGCTCTGACGCTTCCTAGTTAGCTCAGTGGCAGTGCCTATCGCCAATCTCCTCGCAAAAGCGCAAGGATTTAAAACTTCTAGACACTAAAGTTGACTCTGGTAAGAACATCTAAAGCACATTAAATCAATAAAATTGTTCATGAAATGCATTTGAACAGTATATCATTACGTAAGACACCATAAAGAAACCCTAGAGTTCATGCAGCCAAAATTGAGTGACTATCGTGAAACAGTAGCCTGTTTGTTTATAACGTTACAATTGAATGAAGTTGTCAGCAGACTTTTTGCCCAAAATGTGCTTAATATAACCTGCAATTTAACATCGATGCAAAGAATAAGGGGTGTTATTCCCGTTTGCACATCAAGGGCAGTGTGTGAGAGGGTGTCAAGTACTGCAGAAGTGTACATATTAGACGTCTCCAAGTGGTAACGTTAGACACACGCACGCGAGGTCATTTGCCCTTGCCAAACAATAACAACGACAAAAAAAAACTCCACGTGTTCAATTTCAACTTGATCAGACACATGCCAAGAGAGCATCAGGCATGACAATTCTGTGATAATAAATGACTCATACGAAACTATTAAATTGGCTATTTTATAGGCTACATTTAGAGGTTCACAAAGAGTTGTGCCTCTTATTCCCAAATGAACCAGCTGATCCTAAGTCTTATACATCAGACATTGGGTCAGTAGCCTATTTTATGAAGCTGGGGATGTGCACCTGTTTGATTTAGTTTGCTCTGGTTTTATTTTAGCCTAGATATTGATGCATTGGGGGCTGGTGCTGAACTAACTAGATGAGAAAATATGCACCATAGCCTACAAATAGTGGGCCTCTCTTCTCAGGAAATTTAAAATGGTTTCTATCTTGAGATAAAATATCCCATACAGTAACATATAGCTAGTAAGGACACACAGGTACAGGTTTACATATAATATGATATTAGATATGGTATACAATATTACATTATATACGATATTGAACACACACACACACAGGTACCCTATGGATGTACTGTACATGCACAGGAAATAAGCAGGTTAGGCCTAGTCAGTTCTAATCACATGACAAAATCATGTTTTCAAGGAGATGGTTGCTCTCAACACATACCCTGGTCATGAAATAGTGAAACTTGCGTGCTCATCATGAATTAGTCATGCTCACAGCCGCATGGTAGGTGTAGGCCTATTGAGTGTTTCTTAGGGGGCTAAGGTCATAAAGCTGACAGTTAGCCTATGCTTTGCAAAACAGGGGGTAAGCAGGGTTGAAACAGCAACCAGTATAGCTATTTGTATTTTTAATACAGTACCTGTGTCTCTGCCATGCTAGTGGTTATGAAGTTGTGGTTTCAGAGCATGTGGCTATGAAAGCAAGAATGATGATGCTCTCATCTAATATCAGCTAATATTGTCCTGTCTATCAATGTGAAACTGAGGTGTAATAGTGTCAGTCCAGACAAAATGGTCAAAAGACACATAGTCCATATAGTTGTACATGTAGACTGTGAATTAACCTGGGGGAACTAGGCGGCTGTGCATAGGTTGTATTCTGGCAGTTCCGATGCCAGTTTGTGATATTCAAGTGATGATCTTCAGTAGAAGGCCATGTTTATATGATGTTTTCTAATCAATTTATATGTGTTTGAGATGTTATACTATGAGACACATGAATGTCAATATGATTTGAAGACATTTTTATGTGAAAGTTTTGGCTTTTAGAGGAAATCTGTGGAATTTAGCCATACAAATCTTTAAAGGCCGTTTTCTCAAAATGAGTTTTTTCACACACTCAAAGCACGAAAACTCCACTTGTGTACCACCTACATAATCCAAACTTTCCAGTCTTATTCCCAACTATATTTTGAAGATTTTTACAGAAGGATTTGTTGATATATTTTTCTAAGCTTGAATTATATGACATTTTATGTCTAAAAATAGGGCGAAAATCCATTTTTTAAGGCCTTTGGCAGTATTTTTTGATTTACTGGAAAACTAAGTGAGATATCCCTAATCCCCTCTGTAATTGTTTTCCAATTTAATATATTAACAAGATTAAAAAATAATTTTGAACCTGGCTTTTTCCAATTTTGAGTTTTCGTGCGTCGAAATATATGCAAATTAGCGCATATTTAATGAGCTTTAGCCTCATTAGCATATTTAAACATTAATTTTCAAAAAACTTCCAATACATTTTTTTCTCCTATTTAGGTGAGTAATCAACTGGTAAAGTTTCATGGTGATATCTATAAGTTAAAATTTTTACCCTATTCACCTGTAGTGTCTCGCCTTAAACAAATATGAAAACAAAAGAATATATAGTTAATTAGAGAGATAAAAGGGAAGGGGAGGGGGAGAGGGAATATACAGGCAACTAGGTCAGCTTAAGTGCTATTAAAGTAAGAGATAAGTGCTAAAACAAAGAAAATCCAAAACACAGCAAACAAAAAAGTAAATTATAAACAAATTGAAAAATAAAACAAAACAGAGTGCAAAAGCGCTGTCCAGTTGTGTATATTGTGGGTTGGGGGAGGATAAGAGAGGGAAGAGAGGGTGTCTAAGATGGGGAGGGGTGGGTAAGATTGGTTATGAGTGGGTGTAGAGTGAACATACTAAATGGAGAAGTTTGAGATGACTATGTAATAACTGAGTTATAAATATGTAATAGATGTTTATTAGTAAAATTGAGTGAAAATGACATTAAGGAACCAACCAGGCTATTGTAAAGTGTTTTATTGAAAGAAATTGTTTTTTGATGTTAAGGGGAGGATAAATAGGGTTAGGAAGAGGGAAAAGGGTGGAGGGTAGGGGTAAAATGTTAACAGGCCAGTGTAAGTGCTAGATAAGTTAGTAATAAGTGCTAAGGTAAGTGCTGAAATTAATATAAGAGTCAAAAAAAAGGGGGGTGAAAAATTAACAAAAGGTAAAGTGAAAAGACAACACAAAAGATAAATGAAATTAAATTCAATCAAATCAAGAGTTAGTAGGGGACTGACCTATTAATGGGTAGGTAGGGGGTGGGGGGGGAAAGACAGACAATAATATAAGAAACAAACAGATAAATAAAAAAAGGTAAATACATAAATACATAGTAGTAATAATAATAATAATAATAATAAGAAGAAGAAGAAGAATATCAAAATTACAGATTGGATGTGTGGAGTGTGGAAAAAAATGAGACTGCTTTGACATATTTTATTAGTTCAATTTTTCATTTAGAGCTGTGGGGTGGATGGTTTTTAGTTTTGTGATCCAAATTCTCTCTGCTCTCTTTCTTTGTGCAGTGGTCCAGCCTGGATTCCCTTCAAGGGCACAAATCCGCAGGTGGGTGATATCATGTGTTTGGAAGTGTATGATAAGGTACCTTTGGTATTTATTTTTTCGGATGTAATAGAGGTGTTGTTTGAGGCGTGTCCTGAGTGTTTGACCTGTTTCTCCGATGTACAGTTTGTGGCAGAGTGTGCATGTAATAGCATAAACCAGATTTGGTGTGTCCAGGTCCAGGGGTGTGGCAGGTGCAGAGCAATGACTGTGGATGTTGTTGATGAATACCTGTTGGTGGAAGTGTATGTTTTCTGGAGGAGTGGGGGGCCTAAGATGTCGGGTGAAAGTGGTTCTGATGAGCAGATCTTTGAGATTTTTGTTGCGTCTGAATGCAGAAATGAGTGTAGATGACTGAAAGGGAGTGTGAGAGACCTGTAGTTGAGTGAAGTTATTGCGGAGTCTGTGGTGAAGATGTTTTGTGCCCAAGGAATATGTAGTGACTAGGGGAATGAGGTCAGGGTGGGAAGGTGGAGGGAGACTTCTGTTGAGTATGGGAGCAGTCTGAGGGGTGTCAGAGGGGTTATGGTTAGGGTTAGGATTAGAAGTGATGGTGTTGGATCTGGAGAGATGGAAGGTGGAAGGAGGGGGGTTAGGGTCAGGAATAGCCGTAGAGGTTGAGGGTGTAGGATTGGAATTAGGGTTAGGCATGGGTATGGTAGTCACAGGAGGTTAGGGTTAGGGTTATTATCACGGCGTTGCATTTCCGGAAATGCATGTCACTTTGTTGGAGTTTTTGGTAGTTTTGCTGGATTTTTTCCACAAAAACAACCACAATTCCAAGGTTAGCGAAAACAATTAGCGCATCCAATGTTAAAGCAATGGACTCCGCAGAATTCCGCGCGCTTCCAAGTAGAATTTCCGGAATTCCACCTTTAGTCCACAAAAATGCACAAAAAAATGTAGAAAATAAATATAATTTTTTTTATAGTTTTTACATGTGCCTATTTAAAAAATATATAGTGATTTACTATTTTTTCCAGTCTTTGAAAGTTTATAATGCAATACCACCAATTGGCCACAAGAGGGCAGATTTTCCCCAATGCACATGTTTTGCTTGTGTACTTATGCATGAATCCAAATAGATAAATTGAAAGCTGACTATTTTGCCACCCTTTAGCTTCACGTTTTTCAAACATCTGGTAGAGGTCCATTGCCTAGCCTGTACTCAAAAATGTTGAAAATTGAAGCCCAACTTCAACTGTTTGCCAAACCGACTTTAGGTGCTTTATTTCCTGCAGACATTCAGTGGAAATTCCATGTTTGCATCTCAGTAAAAGAGTTGGAATTTCATGTAAAGGTTTTGGAATATCAACTACATAAGAGTGGGTGTCATGTGGTATATGTGGAAGTTCAGGTAGCAATTCCAGAAATGTCTCCTAGCCAGCATTGGGATTCAGCATTCAGCATTCAGATTAAGCAGATATTCAATGGAAAGGGCCCTGCATGGACCATAGTCAAATACATGGAAGTCTAAGTCCACTTTCCGGAACACTGCCTGGCTCACCCCACTTAAGCACACACTCGCTACCAACCTTTCTATCTTTTCACATATAGTCGGAGGCCGGTTGTATCACTCACCATAGTGAATGGTGATGAGACAACAGCCTGGACAATGCTGGATGCTTCCCCTTTTATACCATTTTAAGGCATGCAGTCACGTGCCCCAATTAGAATTCAATTAAAGAACATTCCACGCCATAGGTGTGTATTGTCAAGTCAACTTCCAGAAGCTAACCCTGGCTCTTAAACAACACTCCAGTCTATTGTCATTCTTCTAACCCTGACTAATTTTGAGTCATATTTCTTTTTTTGACCATTTATTAACTTCAACACACATTCAAAGGCAAACTGAAAAGGCAAATGCAATTGGTCTGAACATGGTAATCTTAGAAGCATGTCACACCATCACGCAAGGGGATCTTTGGTGAACTACTGTGGCTGGCACAGTGAAATCAACAGGTCAATTACATCCTCCTCGGAGACTGGTGAACCTGGATGTTGAGTGGAACCATCTCCTGGATCACTGCTCTGGGCTCCTCCTGAATTCTCCTTTGGAGGTCCACTGTTACAACCTCCTGGCCCTGCACATCCGCACTGTGGATCTCCAGGCTTCGGGTCCACCGTTGCTTTTTCACCCTTGTCACCTTCCAGGACTTTAGCCTTCTGGTTGTCTTTTTCCATCTTAACCACTCCATTTGTCAAATAATCTCACGGACCTTTTAGTTATACCCTCTCTAGTCAAGGAGGGGAGTGACCAAAGGAAGGAGGGGCCTGCTAGTGCTCCAACCAGAAACCGTTAGAGAGAGAGCTTCCATTGGGCAAGATATGCAGGATGGCAGGGTGCTTAAGACTGGTTGTCAGGTGGTATATGTGGAAGTTCAGGTAGCCATTCCGGAACTGTCTACTAGCTAGCGTTGTGAGTTAAATTTTTCTGCAGATATTCAATGGAAAGGGCCCTGCATGGACCATAGTCAAATACATGGAAGTCGAAGTCCACTTTCCGGAACACTGCCTGGCTGTTGAAGTCCATGTTCCAGAACACTACCTGGCTGCCTATCTGACTTTGGGTGTTCTTTTCCCCAAACACATTGAGTGAAAGGTCCCTGCATGGACCATGGTCAAATACTTGGAAGTGTAAGTCCACCTTCCGGAACATTGCCTGCCTGCTTATCTGACTTCGGGTACTGTTTTCCCCACACATATTAAGTAAAAGGGCCTTGCCTGTACCAAAGTCAACTTTCCGGAACACTGCCTGGCTGTATACTCGTCACTGGGTGCTGTTTTCCCAGTGGATATTAAGTGGAAGGTCCCTGCTTGGATCATGGTCAAATACATGGAAGTTTAAGTCTAACGTCTGGAACATCCGTTTCCTATCTACCCGACTTCGGGGAATAATTTCCCCACAGACATTTAGTGTGAGGTCCTTGCCTGGACCATGGCCAAAATCATGGAAGTTGAAGTATATATTCCGGAATATCACCTGTCTGCCTACCCATCTTCGGGGGCTCTCTACCCTGCAGACATGAAGTGAAGGGTCCCTCCATAGACTATAGTGAAATGCATGGAAGCTGAAGTCCAACCTCTGGAACATCACATGGCTGCCCACATGGCTGCCCACCCGACTTTGGGGGCTCAATTCTCCGCAAACATTAAGTGGAAGGACCCTCCTTGGACCATAGTAAAATGCCCGGACCATGGTCAAAAGCATGGAAGTTGAAGTCCAAGTTCTGGAACATTCCATAGCTGCCCACCTGACTTTAGGTGCCCTTTTCCCCGTAGACATTAAGTGGAGGGTCCCTGCCTGGATCATGGTCAAAAACGTGGAAGTTTAAGTCCAAGTTCTGGAACTTGACATGGCTGCTTACCGAGCTTTGAATATATCTGTTGGAAATGTTCAAAATAGACTTCAAATGATGGTTAGATATCAAGGTGGATGTCAACTGTGCAAAATCTGC
>JAODXP020005046.1:0-46076 GCA_027497455.2 Sardinella longiceps | reverse complement strand
CCAGGCTACTAGATAATAGGACCTGGTGTCCGTTTCCCAAAAGCATAGTTGCTAACCGGCTAGTAACTTACTTAGTTGGCAATAGGAAATTGCAATGGAGCCAACAAGGTTGCACCTATGATTTTGGAAACTGACATTTTCTTGGCTATGTGTTATTCTGTGTGTGGGTCTGTTGAGCAAAAAGCAGAGTGTATATTGGTCTATGTGAATCTTTACATGACTTTTACATTTAGGGCTAAAGATTTAGCAGACGCTTTTATCAAAAGTGACTTACAATTGCCAGCTGTCAATTACTATTGAATGCTCAGACAGACAAGAGAAGGAATAGGCCTACAGCTGCCACTGAAGCTGGTCCCATCAAATAGATTGATCCTAACATGTGACCTTAATCTTAATGTCATGCACACACACACACTCACACAAACACACCATGTGCCAGCAGTCATCACTGAGATTACCATCTCTCTGTAGCTTCAGAACATGCCCCATCACTGTTTACCTCTTATCATGCCTAGCAACAGTATGGCATCGTGCTAAAACTACAGAGGTGGCATCAGCCATTAGGGATCTCACCGAGCTTTGTGTGTGTGTGTGTGTGCGCACGCGCACACAAACACACACACAAAATTGGATGAGATCTGGTCCTCTGTAGGAGATGAGCTCGAGCTGCAGCACTCACTGATCTCCACTGCTGGTCAAGCCTGGCAGACCACTGATCCAGAGTCAGTTTGATCCAACAATAAAGCATATGAGCATCACTTCTCCTGATCCAGAGTCAGTTTGATACAACAATAAAGCATATGAGCATCACTTCTCCTGATCCAGAGTCAGTTTGATCCAACAATAAAGCATATGAGCATCACTTCTCCTGATCCAGAGTCAGTTTGATACAACAATAAAGCATATGAGCATCACTTCTCCTGATCCAGAGTCAGTTTGATACAATAATAAAGCATATGAGCATAACCTCTCCTGATCCAGAGTCAGTTTGATACAACAATAAAGCATATGAGCATCACTTCTCCTGATCCAGAGTCAGTTTGATACAACAATAAAGCATATGAGCATCACTTCTCCTGATCCAGAGTCAGTTTGATACAACAATAAAGCATATGAGCATCACTTCTCCTGATCCAGAGTCAGTTTGATACAACAATAAAGCATATGAGCATCACTTCTCCTGATCCAGAGTCAGTTTGATACAACAATAAAGCATATGAGCATAACCTCTCCTGATCCAGAGTCAGTTTGATACAATAATAAAGCATATGAGCATCACTTCTCCTGATCCAGAGTCAGTTTGATACAATAATAAAGCATATGAGCATCACTTCTCCTGATCCAGAGTCAGTTTGATACAATAACAAAGCATATGAGCATGACCTCTCCTGATCCAGAGTCAGTTTGATACAACAATAAAGCATATGAGCATCACTTCTCCTGATCCAGAGTCAGTTTGATACAATAATAAAGCATATGAGCATAACCTCTCCTGATCCAGAGTCAGTTTGATACAACAATAAAGCATATGAGCATCACTTCTCCTGATCCAGAGTCAGTTTGATACAATAATAAAGCATATGAGCATCACTTCTCCTGATCCAGAGTCAGTTTGATACAATAATAAAGCATATGAGCATGACCTCTCCTGATCCAGAGTCAGTTTGATACAATAATAAAGCATATGAGCATCACTTCTCCTGATCCAGAGTCAGTTTGATACAATAATAAAGCATATGAGCATCACTTCTCCTGATCCAGAGTCAGTTTGGCCCAATAATAAAGCATATGAGCATGACCTCTCCTGTCTCCTGTGTTCTTACAATGACCTCAGGATCAGACACACACACACACACTCCTGTGTGTAGCATGCATGTGAACACACACACACACGCACACTCCAACCATTGACTCAATAATAAAACATCTGAACACTCCTGTCTTCATATTGACCTTAGGGTCAAAGACCCATGCACACACACTCACTTACTACACTCCAGTCACCCTCTGATTGACTTGACTATGACTGGTGTGTGTGTGTGTGTGTGTGTGTGTGTGTGTGTGTGTTAGGTAATGATGGTGAGTGTGTGTGAGGTGGTGGTGGTGGTGGTAAGGGGGAGAGTTCTCTTTGCGAGAGATTGGCTACATGCAATTATGCAATTTTGTGGTTATAACCAACATTGAGCTCTCTCTTGCACAATGTAAACACACACAAACACATCAATCATCACTAACACTGGCATTTATGAGATGTGCCCTGTCATTATTGTGAGAACACGGACCATCATTGTTCAATTAGTAGTACTGTACCATATAAAGACATGAAAGACAATATCTACTTTTTCTTCCTCCAACTGTAAATGCAACTTTCATCCTTTGCACCAACTTCCACATTAATGAGCTGGCATCAATATGATTAACATAGCAACCAGCATATCCGCCCTAGCAACGGCCTAGCTACAGCTTCCAGCACCATTGCAACGTCTTGGGAACCACTTCAACAATGGGATGTGTGTGTGTGTGTGTGTGTGTGTGTGTGTGTGTGTGTGTGTGTGTGTGTGTGTGTGTGTGTGTGTGTGTGTGTGCATTAGCCCTAATGTGCCCTCTGCGTGTGTATGAGAGAGATTGTCAATCTTGATGGTGCATAATGTCGCAAACTTCATGCTTCTCCTACAGATTGTGCTGCAATATGAAATATGAACTACCAAAGAGTACAAGAAGACTTAATGTGAGATTGAGGTTATAAACAAACCCTGAACATAAGACTTTGTAATTATCCTAACATAAAACAAAGCTTGAAATACAAAAGCTTTGGGCGTCATTCTCCCAGATGTCAAAAACGTTCCTAGTTCAGGCTAAAACACACAGAGCTATTACAGCACTTTTTTGGACTTAAGCACCTGGGAGAATACCACCCTTTGTGGTTGTAATTAAAAGCTACTGAAAGGTATCAAGTTCAACTTGTTAGCAAAGAAAAGCCCACACTACACACACTTGTTCTGGGGATCTGTAATTTTGGATTGATATCCAATATCTTGTATACATATTGTACAATTAACTCTCAAATCAAGATACTGATTTGAAAAAAAGCCCCTAATAAGCCACACTGGGCCGCCTGACATTAATATGAATATAGGACACTGGTTATTCAGGAAAAACGAAACAAAAAAGACACAATAGAATAGATAATAGGCTACAATACCCAAACCCCAGGTATCAATGCAGTATTCATTGCCGTGCAGGTGTGGACTGACCATAGGGCCGACAGTTATTTTTGGGCTGTGCCTGTCATAATTTATGGATGAATTAAGGATATTGGGCTAGTCCAATTAAATTTCTCATGTTCACACAATGTGTTTAATTTTTTACAGTATTATTTTTGCTTGCAATAAAGTTATTATTATTGTAAATATACTATACTATCTTGTAGTATATACTTTTCATTTCACCTAGCATATTTCATGATTCAAATATTGTTCTACTGAAATTATTGTAAATATTATGATGATGTTATGCAACGTCTGAAGAAGGGTGCATACCCGAAACGTTACGGTAAAATAAAAAAATTGTGGGAGCATTAAATCCTGGTTGCAGCAGACTTTTTTTATTCTTATAGATGTTATGCAACCCAACTTATTTTCTTTTTTTTTTTTTCTTTTTTTTTTTTTGGCAGGGGGTACAGACACCACAAAAGCACGGAACCAATTTTTAGTTCTTTAGTCTGATTTTTGATGTGAATACAGTATAATACTAGTAGAAAACTAGCACCAGCACCGGCACGATTCTCTGTCGGTCTAAAAGTGCAATGAGGTCACCCAAGTTGCCAACAGGCCCTGCATCTCATTGCTTCATCACTGATGCCATAAATGAAAGACTGCCATCTCATTCACTGCATGAAAATGCACCATCATTGATCATTTACCAGCATATTACCATATAAAGACATGATGGATGGCACTGGATGGTGTTTATGTGTGTCTTTCTTCACACAGATACACACAGATAAACAAACCATACAGCAGTAGGTAAGGGCTGAGGAGGTTAGCCTACTGTATAAAAGGGCAGCTGAGGAGACTGAAGTTTCCATACTGAATAGTCAACAGTGCTGTTCCTTCTGAAGCCATCATGAAGCTGAGCATCACCATCACACTCTGTGTTCTACTCTACTTTACTGGTAAGAACTCTCTCTCGCTCTCTCTCTCTCTCACACACACACACACACACACATACACACACATTCACACATAGACACAAACATATACAACATTACGGGCATACTGTATCAGTGTTATAAAGCCGGGTTTCACAAAAAGACTATGATAACCCAGGGAAAAAAGTAGTATACTTGATTGTAACTATCCTTTGGGATAAAATAAACTATATCTCTATGTTATCATGTTGAAATAATAATCACAAATGTCTAATCTGCATAATCGTGTACTTAGAGTTGGAAAAAAGAGGTGCAGTTTTAACATACTTGTTATGATGCAAGTACATTCAAGCTTCATAGGGATGTGACTTATACACTCAGGAATCCATAAACACAAATAAATAGGCATGCTAAACACACATGATGGATTCTCTTTTTAAGTGGCAACTGGAGATGCTATTACACTGGATGAATGTTGTCTAACATACTCTTTCATATTCTCTCTCTCTCTCTCTCTCTCTCTCTCTCTCTCTCTCTCTCTCTCTCTCTCCCACACACACACACACACACACAAAGGAGGATTGTGTTGTGTTCGACCTCCTCCACGTGGTGCAAGGGGAATTCTCCGTTCTGAAAGGAGGACTCCACCTGGGCTAGGTGTGCCATGTGGACCGCCTGCTCCTCTCCGTTCTGAAAGGAGGTCGCCACCTGGGCCAGGATCAGGGGAATGGGACCCAGCAGTAAATAACCACTAAATCATATCTTTCTTGTTCAAAGAGAAGAAATACAGTGTAAAATACTCTATTTTGATAAGTGAGGGCCAATTTAGGGACCCAACATTGAACTGAAGGCCACCAAAGGTGTGGGACGAGAGGAAAAAAAAAAAATCCATTCGTAATCATTTTTTTTCGTTTTTGCAATTTCAACCCGAAATCACTTATAAGGGCATTGTGTGGGGTATATCATTGCGCTGATACAACACACAATTTTATTTATAATCAATGAAAAGCTCAACAAACAAACATTTTGTCTACTCTGGATGTTTGTACTTAAAAGAATAGAAGATGCAAGGTGGTAATTGACCTGGCATTAGCCCCTTCAGAGTGATTCCAAGACCTGCATCGGTCTGAAGAGGCTTTTTCCATAATCGTGACTGCCTCCTAGCCTGACAAACCAGACTATCACATACCAAGTCATTCAACAAAACGCTAAGCCCGCCCATTAACTCCCAGTCCAGATATAGCATTGTGATTGGCTAAACACCACTATGACTGAATACAACCTAGAGCGTAAACAGCTCAGATACAGACGTAGTTTGCTGAGTAAATTCAGTTTGCTAAAGTTCTAGGCTAACTGCCAACCAGAACAGTGAACATTACTTATTACCGTACTTGTCATATATGTGTGCGCTCATATTTGTATATTTGTCTCTGTATTCAGCCCTGGTGTGATACGGACAGTTGCGCCTTTGGTCCTATCTGTGCCACGGATGGTCGCAACTACAACAGTCTGTGCGAACTCTGTTACACCAGAGAGTAAGTATATTAGGTAGCATGGTCATAACCAGCCCCTTGATCTATGCTTCTTTTCGTATAAGGGTCTGGGATCTCAGCTATTGAGAAACGACTACTTGCTGGAGATGTTTAAATTCTAAACGACTTGACTGATAGCCTGTTTATTCTTGTGCTGCATTCTTGAGGTTAGCTGTTTGGCTCGGGCTTGATGCAACCGACGCAAACCATGTCAATGGCTCCCTCATATGAAGACAAGTTGGGGCTGGTTATGACAGGCTAATTTAGGGAGTCTTGTCCTAAGGGCCTCTTCTTTTAGCCTCTCCATCTTATTCGGGGCTACCATAATTGTCCAGATGCAAATAGTTTAAAAGACAACTTCCGTTTGAGCTCTACTGCTCAAGCTACTCAAGACTTGCCTGTACTGAAGACTATTAAAGTCTTGAGTATAAGTTTCTTTGAACAGAGAACAGCTAACCCATGGGGGCAGATCTTTAAACTGTGTTTTAAACATCTTAACATGCTTCAATAATTACCACTAAAGCTATGCAACATCAGCAGCCACAGCACTACACTGACTTAATCTGCAGTGGCCAGAGTTTGCAGAAAGTTTCTAAGGTCACTAACCAGGGGAATACACTGATACACACAAACACACACCCAGAGATGTATAGTAACGAAGTAGAGCTACTTAAGTAGCCTACTTAAGTACTAAAATGCAGTATCTGTACTTTACTGGAGTATTATTTTTTTCCTCTACTTCCACTTTTACTTCACTACATATTTTTGATGAATTTGATACTTTTACTCCGATACATTTTGGATGTGCTGAATCGTTACTCGTTACTATTGTAAAAATGTCACGAATGACAGCCTATCAAATTCAACGTCAATGCCAGAGCAGTAGATGGCTCTGTTACAACTTAATTGTTGGGCATTTCAAGCGATCAAGCGGTAGGACTATAAGCAAACCACATGCGCACCTGCGGTCTTTTGCATTGCTGCATGCAGGCAGTTTGGAACACAGCGCCTAGCTTGAGTCCGAGTCTAGAGTCGTAAACATTCTAATCTTGCAAGTAGCCTACATAAGGTAATGGAGATGGAAGAAGATCCAGTAATGCCAAGTTGTTCTTCTACGTCGAGTGATCGTGGGGATGGTGACGATGAAAGCGACCACCCCTGGCCCTACCTAGAGTCCATGTTTTCCTTCGTTGGACCAAAAGACAACTCCTATCGAATGAAATGTCTACTCTGCCTCCCGAAAGACTGTGAAATAATGGCCTTCAAAAATTCACCGTCAAACTTAAAGAAACATATCAAGGTAAGTTACTATTAAAAAACATGATGCACTTAGATCAAGTTATCAGTAGACGCTAGTAGTTAGCTATTAGCCTAACTAGAACAGCCTGGCTGACTAGCTATGCCACTCTGAATGGTGTGTTGCATACAGTATCAACTTTCTTTTATATTTAATCTTACTGGGCAGTAGACTTTATGGATTTTTGTTTTTGCCATTTGTAATGTAGCCTCTTGACATATTGACTTGACGTTCGCGTTACCAGCATGCCCTGACATGCCATGAACGTGACATTGGAGCTAGTCTACTAGCAACTGCTAGTTTTACTAGAGTGTTAGAGAGGATTCAAGCTTTGGTGTTACTGCTAATGTTGCCGTTTTTGGGCGTTTTGTGATACAGCCATGTCAGTTTGTGACCACTTTTCTGACTTGTTTTGGTAATGAATCGGATAGCGAACAGAATATTTAAACTAGTCTCTAGTTCAAGTTGTCCTTGTGCACTCCCGTTTCTCATGATGCATTGTAGGATCAAGTTAGGTCCAGTAGGTCTACTATTGGGTTTTACATAGGCTACTAGTAGACATTAGTAGAAATGGGTTTTTGGTTATGGTGGTGTTTGCTTAAGTCTTTTGTAGAATTGTAATGGATAAATCCAATTAAATTAAACATTTGCATTTAGCAATAGTATTACTAGTTGCCTATTGCCCGTGATATAGCCTAGTGTTGACAAACTATAAATCTGTACGTTTGTCTTGTTTGCTTGCTTAAGTGTCATGTAGAACTGTAGTGGATAAATCCAATTAAATTAAAAATTTGCATTTAGCAATAGTATCACTAGTTGCCTGTTGTCCGTGATATAGTTGACATACTATAAAGCTGTATGTTTATCTTGTTTCAGAGTAAACATGACTGCCACTTGAAGAGATATGAAGACCTCACATCAGTCAAACGAATGAAGAAGTCTGCAACTCCAATCAAGCAACCCACATTACTAGAAAGCTGGACAGCGCCCCACAGACCTGTTGACAAAGCCATTGTGAATTATGTCATCGAAGGACTTCAGCACTTCAGCATTGTAGAGCAGGAACCTTTTCGGAATTTTGTGTTCGACCTAGTGCCAAATGCCAAAATAATATCACGAGTCACACTCACATCGAGGATTGACGATGCTGCCAAACAGATGAAGATCAAGGTGATTGAGGCTATGAAGGCTGTAGACCACATTGCAACAACCACTGACTGCTGGTCAGCCCGGCGGCGTAGTTTCATTGGGGTCACAGCCCATTGGCTGGAGAACGAGAGTTTAAAAAGGGTTTCAGTTGCCCTTGCCTGTAAAAGATTAAAAGGCTCTCACACTTTTGAACTTCTGGCAAACGCGCTTAATGATATTCATGTGGAGTATGAAATTCGGGGGAAAATAGTCGCAACAACCACGGACAATGGCTCCAATTTTGTCAAAGCCTTCAAAGTCTTTGCTGAAGACGAAAATAACAATGCTGGTGCCCAAGTTGAGGAAGAACCAGATGAAGATGATGAGGAAGAGGAGGTAGAGTTTGTGGACTCATCTACACTTTTGGATGAGGATGATGGGTTTGAGTTCCAGCTCCCAAAGCACCAGCGTTGTGCGTGCCACATTCTTAATCTGATAGCTACTACCGATGCCAGCAAGGCAGTGTCCAATGATGCGTACAAGAAATTGTACTATTCCACCTTTGGCAAGTGCAATGCACTCTGGAATAAGTGTTCACGGTCATCTAAAGCAGCAGAAACTGTGGAAGATGCTTGCTCCCTCCAGCTTGTACGTCCAGTTGTCACAAGGTGGAACTCTGTGTTCATGGCTGTTGAGAGACTGCTGAGGATTGTCAAAGAGAAGGGGGAAGCCGCCTTGAGAGTTGTCTGCACAGATTTAAAAGTTCCAATGTAAGTATATAAAAATAATCATTGTACTTGCACTCAAGCCCACTTCTGGTAACTATTGTCTACTTGTACAATTGAATGTTTAACATTGAATAATGAGCAGTCCATGATATAGAGCCAATCATGTAGCAATGCCTTTTTAATTATTGCACCTAAACACAAACGCATAATCCTGTTTGTTAATCAAATATGTCATCACAGGTTCAATCCAGCCGAACTTGCGTTCCTGTCAGAGTTTGCAGTTGTGATGACTCCACTCGCCCAAGCAACTAACATCTTGCAAGCTGAAACCAATGTCCAGATGGGGTGGCTGCTCCCAACCATCAAGCTCCTGAAAAATAAGCTGGACCGGATCAAGCTACCGCTGAAGTACTGCAAGCCCCTTGTTGATGCTCTGCAGGTGGGCATTGATGACCGCTTTGGCCCCATGATGGAAGACCCCGAGCTGGTGGCTGCTGCTATTCTGCTTCCAAAGTTCCGGACGAATTGGACACAGGAGAATGAGACAATCAAAATGGGTAAGGAAGAGAACACTTTCAGCTAAGATTTGCATAATTATATGCGCAAAATGTTTGCCAACCTGGATAGTAGTTTCATTGTTCTTTCTTAGCCTGTCTAAAGCAATCATTTCCATTAGACAATGTCATATTGAATCTTTGGTTATGTTCATGACTGGATGATGTTTATAATGTACTTTTCATATTTTAGGAATGGACTATATCAAACGACATATTGAAGACTTCTCATTGCAGTCTGGTGACGTCAAGTCGAGTTCATCTGATGAAGACGACTTTTTTTCTGGCATGAAGGGTTCAAAAGCACAAGACAGTGCCAAACAGCTAGATGCATACTTGTCCTGTTCAGCAGATAACATGGAGTTGCTCAAATCTTTTCCTGCTGTCTGCAAGTTGTCTGTTAAGTTGAACACACCCCTTCCAGCGTCAGCAGCCTGCGAGAGGCTTTTTAGTATCGCAGGATTAGTCTTTAGACCAAGAAGAGCAAGGCTGAATGACTCCAATTTTGAAAACCAACTACTTCTGAGATTGAACAAAAGGTTTCTAACCCCCTAAATGATTCTAACCCCCTAGATGATTCTAACCCCCTAAACTGATTTATGCATACCAGTTTAAGAAGGGGATGATGTAGAAAGCAGGGAAGAGAAGGGAGGGATGCTCTGGGGATATTTTTTGTTTTGTTTTGTTTTTTGTTTAAAGACCTCAGGTGTTGTCATGTTCTTTGGGGGATGGGGGGGCGGGGTTGTTAACCTGGAGGCAGTGGTTAACCTGCTGCTGGAATGGGCTGTTCCATTAAAAGGTTAACCATTAGGGTTAACTTGCCCTGTTTTGTTACTTGGCCATGTTCTCTGGCCTTTTTGACATTTGTTTTTAGTTGCTGTGACAAAAGTTGTAACGTCCAAAAAATACAATATATACAATACAAGACGTACTTGATTTAAGAGCTCAGAGTTGTCAGGTGCTATCACTTTTGTTTTCTGCATCAACTGATGGTGTGTGGAGGGGAAGGGGGAGGGTGTATTCCAAGTAGATGGTTAAGGGACAAACTGAAGTAAGTTAACCTGGAGGCAGTGGTTACCCTGCTGAAAGTTAACCATTAGGCTTAACTTGCCCTGGATTCGTCACTTGGCCACATTCTTGCAATACCCCTCTGACCTTTTGACATTTTTGGTTGCTGTGATATGGTTTGAAAAGAAAATGTAACTTTCAAAACACTGATTTATTGTATGCAATAGTTTGGAAGGGATGTACCCAAGTAGATGGTTAAGGGACAAACTGGAGTAGGTTAACCTGGAGGCAGTGGTTAACCTTTTGAAGGTTTACCATTAGGCTTAACTTGCTCTGGTTTGTCACTCAGCCATATACCACTTAGTTAAAGACAATTACGTTTTTTGTTTGTCTTTTTTCCATAAAAATCAAATGTTCTTGTACTGCTGATTCAGCAAAATTGTGCCCTTAACTGTTTTAAATAAAAACAATAGGATTTTCCAACTTTTGACTGCTTTTTTGTATACGCAGTACTTTTACAGTACTTCTACTTTTACTTTCAGTACTTAAGTAGTATTTTTTTGAATACTTCTACTTGCAATACTTAAGTACAAAACATTTTGAATGCTTTAATACTTCCACTTAAGTATAATCTTTAAAGAACACTTCAACTTCCACTTAAGTCACTTTTTAGGTATGGTACTTGTACTTCTACTCCACTCCTCTAGTCCAGTACTTTATACAACACTGACACACACACACACACACACACACACACACACACACACACATTGACATATTTTCTTGTCGACTTTTGACCCACAGACGGTCTGGGCTGGATCTTTGGGTGAAACATTATGGCCGCCCTTGTTAATGGATCTGAGAGCTCAGCATAACCACAGCCCCTTGCTGGTATCCGTGCTGCCCAAGTCTGGAAGACTCCTGTTCCTATAATAAAACCATATGAGCATCACATCACCTGTCTCCTGTGTTCTTTTTTTTTAAAAGATATTTTTTGGGGGTTTTTGCCTTTAATCAGATAGGACAGTGAAGAGATGGACAGGAAACAAGTGGGAGAGACAGGGTATATACAGGAATCCTGGTACTGAATTTACTACCATTTACTACCTTTTTTCCTACCTTTTACAATATTTTTACTACCTCCACAACATCTAGCAGCGCACTTTTTTTTTTCTTTGGGGGCAGTGGCATCCTACATATTCCGACAATTTTGGTACGATCAGTGATCCAGAACACAATCTGGAATTTATGTTGTGTCTTTGTCCACATTGCCTTGGCAGAAGTGGAGTCTACAGAAGTGCAAAGTCTACGTTCAACTGTAGACAGTTCAGCTCTCCCATTAGCCTGGTGTCTACATTCAATGTAGCCTCTGGGCCAATCAAAGTGTTGGATTGTCTAGATTCAGGTAGACTACCAATCAAATGGGAGATATGCAAATACAGTCGTGGCAGTGAACAAGCCCCTAAGGTCCGCCTTCCTTTGGGAGATCTCTGTTGACTTCACAGTGAGACGTAGTGTGAAAAAATAAGAGGCGTTGTAATGAATAGGGGGTTTATGTGTGGTCCTTTCAACAAAGCTGCAACTCCTGATTTGCAATGAACATAAGACATGTCAGATGTCACTTTTTGTTTGTTTTGATGATGTCGGAGCTCCATGTGCTTCTGATTCCTACAACTTCCTGGTCCAGCAGGCAAGGGGGAAGGTATATGTAAATTGCTAAAAGTTGCATGATGTCATTTTTTGAATGTAGACTCTCCACCAATGGTGTGCAAGATCAAAAGCACTTCGCTACTGCTCTGTGGGCATGATGCGTTGGGGTACCATAGTAACCCACGTGGATATGGCAGGTGATTAGCGGACATGGAGATGCACTCCAAATCTGATTTTTAGCATATCTGATCAACATCAGATCTCTCTATCGACCGCGTTCACATTGCTTGTCATATCGGATCTCCATGTCCGCTAATCACCTGCCATATCCACGTGGGTTACTATGGTACCCTAACGCATCATGCCCACAAATAATAAACAAAACCGCGGAGGGTAGAATGTTGGTTGTTTCTCTCTCAGATGGTTAAGTGGGGCCGTAGCACACAGCTACAAGTAACAAGGAAGTATCAGAGATGGAAGAATAAAGTTACTCATCTTTATTTCAGTGCGTCAATGCAGTCCAGCACAGCTGTTAGTTGCCTTTCTGATGCGTGGTTGAAAACTTTCACTGACGTTGCTTTCCACACGCAAGGTAAACCTTGCTTTCCACACGCGAGGTAAACTCCAACTTGCGGCAAATCCATAACGCGCACTGACACGTTGTTATAGCAAACGATACTGTTTTTTAAAAGGAGAATTAACATTGATCTCTCACTTCCGTCCATCTGCATTCCACGTGTTGATGTTTGTGTCACGTGACAAATGACGCAAGTGACACGGTGAAATCTTATCCCATGTGGAAAAGCTGTTCAGATCGCAGCATATCCGATATGAATCGCAATTGACACCACATGGGTATGTAGGGCGTAACAGATTCGGAAAAATCGGAATTCATGTGGTTTTCTGCTGTTCAGACCACCCGAAATCAATTCTAGATACAATCTGGATATGAAAAAATCGGATTTGGGATGCCAATCTGAACGAGGCACACACTGACGCTTTTCCCTGATTAACTCTCATCTGCAGTTATTCTGGGCTTGATCTTTGGGTCCGTCATGCTGGCAGTTGTTGATGGATCTGAGAGACGAGCTGCAGCATTTGCTTATCTCTCCACCGCTAGCCAACCTTGAATCCTGAACCCTGATCCAGCTTCAGCCGATAATAAAGCATATGAGCATCACTTCCTCTGTCTCCTGTGTTCTCACATTAGCCTAACAGGGCGTTCACACTGCATCCGTCCATTGACCGATCCCATTGACTTTGAATGGAGCTTTCGCGAAATGCATTGTGGGTCCGTCCGTCAAAACAGCTCCGTTGCGTCCGTAAAAAAGTTAAAACATGTTCAACTTTTTAGCTGGCGACGGATCCGTCAAACCAATCAGGATTGAGAGAATTTACTCCCCCCTCCGTCAGACCCCTCCCCCCTCGTCCGTCAACGGACGGATGCAGTGTGAACGCCCTGTAAGTGCACACTTGTATAGGGAACCCAAGACACGCCCACTTCCGGTCCCACAATGGGACCTTTCGGTCGTTAGAGTGAATGGACAGATAAATGTAATTTTCTGGTCCACTTTGATTTATACCCCGAGTCACACATATATGTTGTATTTGAACTTAAATGGTAACCATTAATGTCAATCAAGGTTATGTTTGTTGTATAATGTAAAGTAACCTTTGAAAATTGTCTTCAATCAATTCAGTTTTGACGTTTTTGAAGCTCAAAGTGTTTAAATATTATGAACATTATATGTGAAACCTGTCTCATACCAAGATGGACTAGAAATTACATGTATCTGTTCACACTGCATTTCACAGCAACACAAAGCAGAGCACAACACTTAACAAAAACAAAGATGCAATACCATAAAGACAAAATAATGCAAGAAAGAAGTTGAATGTCTCTGAGATATATAGTTTAAAGGGATAGCAGGCAGGACTATAGTTTTCTATCTCCGGAGCTACACCTACAGTTGCCAAAATATTAGTAAAAATACAACTGCGTTATAGTCAGGAGGGAATTCGTCCAAAGTCAGGAAGATCGTGCACTTCTGGACAAGTTTTTGATTTTTGGCAGGGTGTTAGATACAGGTATAAGGTTTTCAAAAATCAATGGATACAAGTTGGGGTGACCCCCTAGTGGCTGGTATTCATACAATCCAAAATGGCCCCCAACGGAAAAAGAAAAGACTATAGATCTAGGTTTCCTTTAGTCTTAAATTGTTGTATAATGTCATATTTCTACTTTGTTTGACACAAGGAATTCAATTTGGATATGTTCCTCTCATTTTAGATAAAATTTTATATTAAATCTATTATCATAGTCATCTTTAGCTAAAATAAACTGTCAATGTCTGTAAAAAGGTCAAACAAAAGGTAGCAGGAGGTAACAGATCATTATAACACCTTCCAATTGCATGCCAAGTTTTGTGATATTCCGCTCATTGATTTACGACATTTTATACCAACTGGCCAGCAGGTGGCCGTACATTTTTCTGCAATATCTAAAGAACCATAGGGCCTAGGGGGACCACATTTTTATATGCTTGTCTTCAGGGGCCATGTAAACCTATCCCATGATCACCCATTCCATGTATAGCGCCACCTGGTTAAAAATGAAAAAAATGTTAACAGCTATCTCTGGCTGACATGGTCAAAACTACACAAAATAAGGCGTGTCAAAATGCATGCCAAGTTTCGTGTTGGCATGTTGGCAGGAGCTGGTCACTAGATAGTGACTCGATCCCACCCAATATGGCTACAAAAAGTTTGAAAGGAAAAAAAACCCTGGAGTGATGGAGGAAGATGACTCATAGGCGGCCCACATGGTAACGGACCTTGCAACGTAAACAACAGCTCTGGTAGGACACAAGCTACAAAGCTGCATATGTATCTGGAAAAAGATAACATCAGAGAAGGGTCTCAAGATCCATCAAGTTAGGAAAAAAAGGGTTGAATCTTGTGGCCAAAATCTTGTCAGAAAAATGAGTGGGGAACCATCAATATAGACATAGTCCTTCTCCTGGTGTGGCTGAAAGGTGGTGTAGAGAAGAAGCTGGACAAGATTGGAGAAGTCATCTACAGCTATGGGGCAAAGAGATTTGGGGTGAAAAGCGAGCGCCGTAAGGTACTGAAGGAACCAGCTCATTCCAAGTCCAGAAGGCAAAGAGAGATTGAAAGGCTGGTGAAGAAAAGAAGGTGCCTGAGGAAACAGTGGAAGAATGCAGCAGAAGTGGAGAGGAAAGGACATGAGGCACTGTAAGGTGACATTAAGCAGCGTCCCTCAACGCTTAGAAGAGCTACAGAGATCCCTACAAGTTTGTGAAAGCCCTCTTCGTCAAGGAGAAATCTGGGACCCTCAAAGCTACCTTCAAAGACCTTCTCCGATAACCAGAGGCACATGCCAGCCAGCATTCCGGGTGACATGCCACCAATCCAACCAGCTGAACACCAGATGGAAACAAGGGCCCCTACATAGAGCAAAGATAACATCAGAGCACAGTAAAGCGGGCAAGAGCATCATCAGCCCCTGGGCCCAATGGCGTTTCATATAGAATCCATATAAGAATACGCCGGGAGTATTGAGGTACCTCTGGAAGCTGATGAGAGTGGGAAAAATGAGTTATACCAAGGCATGGTGAAAGGCGGGAGGGATCCTGATTCCAAAAGAGAAGAATTCCTCAACCATTGACCAATTCCATCAGATCAGTCTCCTGAATGTGGAAGGAAAGATATTCTTCAGTAGTGTGGCTCAGAGGCTCTCAGCTTTCCTACAGAAGAACAACTTTGTTGACAGCTCAAAGCACAAAGCAGGGATAAGTGGATTCTCAGGCTGTCTGGCACATACAAATGTTATCTGGCACCAGATACAGACGACGAGGATGGAGAAGAAAGACCTGCATGTGGTCTTCCTAGATCTCGCCAATGCCTTCGGATCTGTGCCGCATGAGATGTTGTGGACAGTGTTCAACTTCTTCCAAGTCCCAAGAGGGCATCACAAGGCTGGTCAAAGCCTACTTCCAGGACCTTCAGTTTTGTGTCACAGCACAGGCTAGCACAACTGCCTGACAGCACCTCGAGGTTGGCATTATGGTGGGCTGCACCATTTCCCCACTTGGGGAATCCGGGCATCACGATGGGTGGTTGGAGGAAAGCAGTTGAAGAATGCGCTGCGTCTTCCTCCAATACGAACTTACATGGATGGCATGACAACAATAACAACAACACCTGCATGCACCAAATGCCTACTGGATAAACTCCAGAATAACATTCAAGGGGCACGGATGGTGATCAAACTCAGCAAATCCCGACGCATCTCTATTGTCAAAGGCCAGCTTGCTAATGAAAGGTTCCACATCAACAACGAGCCAATACCAACAGTTAAGCCTGTCTAAAGTCTTGGCCACTGGTACAGCGCAAAGCTCAAAGAGGCCTAGATGGACTATTCCTTTAAAGCAAGGACATCACTAATTTGGAAGGATAGAGGGACTTAACCCCTTGGGTCTATGGAGTGTGAATAAATTCATAGACCTGTGGTTTGATCGCCTGGGAGTACCCATTCTCCTTTACGTGCTCCATTTAATTTCACTCTGCAAAGCAGCATGGTGACCATGGTTGATTTTCTTGCCTGCTTTTAGGTAGCCTGTCCCGCCCTCCCAGTGACGTAACACCTTCAGGCAGCGTTGCTTCTCACTGGTCTAGCCAGCTACAATCTACACAGGGTTTCTGAGCTCCTGAAAGATCGGGACATCTACTTTGTCGAGAATCAATCAACTGTGCAGCTCCAATGGCCCTCGTTAGAGACGTGTTCTAGGCAGTGACATTACTCAGTCCTGTTACTCAAGCAGTTCCCTTTGTGTCACATACGTCAGAGGAAAGAGTGGTTTAAGCTTCAGCACAGGTTTTTTTTGACATCGACCAGTAGCAAAGTGAGGCATTTGAGGGAGGCCTCCAGTTTTGACCATGTCAGACAAGAATACCCATTAACACCGATTACAATACCTTACTTTGGGTTTTCATTTTAAACTTAGTGGCGCTATACATGGACTGGGTGATCATGGGATAGGTTTACACGGCCCCTGAAGACAAGCATATAAAAAATGTGGTCCTCCTCAGCCCTACGGTTCTTAAGATATTTGCAGAAAAATGTCCAGCCACCTGCTGGCCAGCTGGTGTAAAATGTCATAAATCAATTTACTGTATGGCACCTCCATGGGCAGAATATCACAAAACTTGGCATGCATTTGGAAGGTGTCAGAATGATCCGACACCTCCAATTCTGTGTCTTTTTCACAGATATTGACACTTTATTTTAGCTAAAGATGACAATAGATGACAAAAGATGATAATAGATTTAATTTTTAATACACCAATTTAAACCTATATACAGCCTTTTTTGTATGCATACCAGCCATTTTGGATTGTATGCATACCAGCCACTAGGGGGTCATCCCAACTTGTATCCATTGATTTTTGAAATCCTTAGGCCTATACCTAACACCCTGCCAAAAATCAAAAACTTGTCCAGAAGTGCACGATCTTCGCAAATTCCCTCCTGACTAGTAAAACATTGCCTGGTGTCCCTTTAAGTCGAATGAGAGTCAGCATGGTGAAATGTAAGGCATCAAAGGGAGAAAGGAAAGAGAGTAAGGGTAGACGGCCACATGCAACCAGCCCAACAGCCAAACTCCTGGACTACTTACAAACTTTCAAATTCTTTGTTTAGTAGTGAGTATGCATCATATTTGAACTACAGTAGACAGTGTTTCCCACAGATTAGGTAGCAATTTGTGGTGGTCCACTGTGCCGATGAGGGTGGTGACCAGGGGGGAGGGGGCGTCGCCCTGGCAATCGACGTTGGGGTCGCCCCAGGGTGGGTAGATGGCCAGGGGCCACAAATTTAAGTTGGCAACAGCCTTACTTTACTTTATTTACTGAACAAATAAATAAAGTAGGTAAAGTTTAAAGGCTACAATCACAGTAACCTATTATATAATCAATTAATCAAGTAATGGGATAAAACTTAATTTTGAGGTTTTAAACAGCAATAGAATGCCTGTTAAAATGACCAAGCCGTTGCCTTTTATTCTTCATCAAAAAATGTTTTTATCCCAACTGTTCAATGTAAAAAAAGAGACCTTTTCCTCAAGGCTATTGGCTTCTAAAGTCATTAAGTGTCATCTGACATTGTACCAATTAGGCTACTTGCAGTACAGCCACACTCATGGCACAATCATAAATTGCTGTGAAACAGGTCACATTAATTAAATCCAACTTGACGAATAAATTGTATGAGTTTAAGGTTTACAAAAAGTATGAGGACTGTAGGCTTATCTCCTGCACCAAATCAATAAGGAACATATATGCATGATGAGGAGACCGGCAGGGAGGGAGCAGTGTCTGTGTGCGCAACAGAACATTTGTTGCGTGTGCTTTCCAATTGGTTAATCATTACAGGCATAGGCAAGAAATTATTGCAAATACCGTAAGTAGCGCTTGTGTTTATTGATCGTAAACCAACTAACGTTGACAGCTAACTTTGACGCTTTGGTGACTTTAGTGAACTGCTATTAACGTGCAGATTTTTTTTTCTGTAAAGATGAGCATGGACAATTTTGATAAGCCACGTCCACAGGCTACACATATTCTCTTGATTAAACGTTAAAACACAACCCCAGGTGTTCTACCCACGATCATGGTATGAATTACAGTTGTTGGTTAATTAGCCTCTTCCTTTAAACTAATAATGTTGGCGTAGCAAAAGGTAACATTGCCGATGGAGCAGTAACTTTCAGATGCCGCTATATGGCCTCATCGCGCAGAGATAATGATGCGACCGGCCTTTTTATGTAGGTCTATGCGTTAAAAAAAATCCGGGGTACGTAAGCAAGGCGGCGGGCAGTTTTTGGCAAGGTGAATTAGCTTTAAAGCGCTGTGGGGAAACCCTGGTGCGCGCGTGCAAGGGGCGAAGGAAAGGAACGATACAGGTGTGAGTGAAGTGGAACGATACGCAACTGATTTTTTTTTTTTTTTTTTTTATTCGCGAGTTTTTTTTTTTTTTTTTCCTAGTCGTGAGTCTTATTATGTGGCGATAGGATTCCATTCTGTGGCGGCCCGCCACACAATGGTCTATGTATGGGAAACACTGAGTAGAGGTTTGGTAACATGGGATGTGTTAGTAATGTAGTGTAGTGTAGTGATTTTGGAGTTACGCTCAAGTTCCAATATTGCTTGCACCGAGTTGTTCAGCCTAGCTCGCTAACCTGGCCAGTGTTCGACTATCGTTACAAACACTTTGGGTGCCAAACTTAGCTAGTCGTCATGGATGAGTTCCTTTATTCCTTTAAATATAGGGTGAAAATCCTTTTTAAGGCTGTTGGCAGTATTTTTTGATAACAAAGAAAACAATCCCTTCCGTAAATATTTTCTAATTTAATGTATTAAAAGAAAATACCGGAATGAATTCAAGCATAGCCCTGCTGCACGAGCCTTCTAACAGCAATATTTCGCATGAAATGAAATCATTTCGAACAGCATAGACCTAACGGAAACAGTTTACATTGAGTCAATGTAACCTCAGATCTTACTTTCGGTCTCCAACAGGCAGGTCCATTGATTCAATGTAAAGTGCCTGTTCACGTTCGGTCTGTGCACGAAATTATTTTGTTCCACTCGCTAACTAGCGCATTTAGCAAGCTCTTTCAACAGGGCTATGCTTGAATTCACTCCGGTATTTTCCTTTAACAAAAAAATCAATAAAGAATTTTGAACCTAACTGTTTTCCAATGTCTAATGTGTGTGTGAAGCGAGCATGGGTAGCTGATCTGGAGGTCATTGTAATAACTCAGGAGACAGGAGAAGTGATGCTCATAGTACATTGTTATTTATTGGGTTAATCTTCCTTTCCACTAGCCTGGCGTTGCCTGCCTACGTACTTCCGCTAAAAAGTCTTCAGCTAGGTACTCTGAAGCTAAATCGGCAAATTTGTCAGGTACCACCAGTCCTTTGGCCACTCTTCGATCACCTACAAATCAGAGTAATTAGGGACATAGGTCAGTGTATGTGTACATGTATTAAAAGAGATTGGTCAGCGGTGAATCAACCCGTAGCCTTATCGTTTCACCTTACTAAGTGCGGTCAATAGTTAGAATGACCGAATGTAGTTGTGCAAGGCAGACCAAATAGCAAAAGAGCAGCCAATGCGAACACATAAAGATTATTAGGTTTCATTTTCATATGCCTGCATCTCTTACAGCTAACTGCCATTTTAGTCTGCGTTGCACAGAATTCTCATAGCTATCGACAGCAATATGAAACTACAGGGCTACAGGTTAATTCACTCCAGGTAATTCCTTCAATGCTCACATGCAATGATCAGGACACAGACACATATATACAGTACATACAGCATAGTTTAGACACTTCATTTCTATGAGAGTTTGACAGCATTATAACTAGGCTAAAAGTTGATAGTATGCTGACAGACACCTACCAAATAACAGCCTAAAATGAATTTTAGTTTAATCTAAATTCGGACTCACTAGTTGTTGAGTACACCCTTTCATACACTAATGCACGTTGTCACATACAGAAATAGTGACCAATCCACACACACACACACACTTACAAGACCCCGTGCTGGTCTAGGAGTTTCAGAGTGGTCTGGTGCCACCTTGTGTCTAATCCGATGGTGCAATTCCTGCTTTTTCCAGCCTAATGGATTGGTAAATTCAGAGTTGACTGGTGCAGAAAAAGTCAACTCTGATTTGATTGAATTAGTGATAGAAGACAAATCAAAAGAGAATAAAGTGAATGAATAAGTGATAAAAGGTAACAAAAAACAAGGGTTGATCTGTGCAGACTAAATATCACTTATTATTTAGTTTGGCGATAGTCAGGCTAGTTTGAGTGTACTGTATATATCAAATACATAGAGGGAGAGTGTTTCTGTGTGTGTGTGTGTGTGTGTGTGTGTGTGTGTTTTAAAGAGAGAAAGTGTGTGTGTGCTTACCAGTCAAGTAGAGTAGAACACAGAGTGTGATGGTGATGCTCAGCTTCATGATGGCTTCAGAAGGAACAGCACTGTTGACTCTTCAGTATGGAAACTTCAGTCTCCTCAGCTGCCCTTATATACAGTAGACTAACCTCCTCAGACCTAGCTTACTATTCCTCCCCTCTTGTGTGTGTGTGTGTGTGTGTGTGTGTGTGTGAGTGTGTGTGTGTGTGTGTGTGTGTGTGAAAAGAGATAGACACACACACCCTCCAATGCCTTCCATCATGTCTTTATATAGTAATATGCTGGTAAATGAGCAATGACAGTGCATGTTCTAACGGTAAATGACAGCAATCTTATCGATGGCATCAGCAGTGTTGTCAGACTTGTGAAATCCTGAATTATCATACCAAAAGCTCAAAATTATTGTGCACATGTCAAAGACATAAAATAATACCAGGGTCATGACTTCGCACAGTCTTTCAACAGAATGGCAAATAAAGCTGGACAGGAACTGTATTTTGCTATGATATTTGTGTAACAAGGTGGAGTGTATCTTTCGTGTAATTTTCCAAAATGGGCCACAGGCCATTCAACTGAATGAATGATAAAGAGGCAGGATTAATAAATATATAAATCATTTTATTACTATTACCTCTGCCAAAGAGGTTATGTTTTTACCGGCGTGTGTGTGTCTGTCTCTCTGTGTGTGTCCGTCCGTCTGTCTGTGTACAAGAGAACTCAAAAAGTGCTGCACGGATTTGGATGAAATTTTCGGGCAACGTGTGTATTGGGCCAAGTAAGAACTGATTCGATTTTGGTGGTGGTCGGTGATCCAAAACACTATCTGTGACCACATTGTCTTGGCGGAGGCTTTTCTAGTTTTTCTTATTTTCACTATTTGGCGGGTAGAATGTGACACAAACATAACAAAAGAAAGGAATGCGCACTACAGGTAGGCCTGTAGTCTAGCGGGACACTACAACATGACCCTGCACAAGTAATTTCACATTTAATCATCTTAATTATATGCAAAATTGCATAATTGCACAATAGAACTTTGCTGACACTAGTTGCTTGTTTGTGTGCACAGGAAAGACTCATTTCTCAATACATCATGCAACTTTGTGCCCATCACACACCCATTTTTCTGGTAATGATATGCCGGAAAGTATATTGCAACATCATTTAAAGTTCAAACATTCAAATTTGCAAAAAAATTGAGAAGGTACTATGAGAAGAAAACATTTAAATTTTAGTTTAATCCTACTTTAAACCCACCTATTTATATCTCAAGGCAAGCATTTTTTCCCCCCAGTCATATTGCGCCTGAAATCAGGCACAGTGCCTGAATACTGATAGGCCTGGCAGCCCTCCCATCTGACTGTAACACTGAACAAGGGAGCCTAGAGCAGATTTTCTCGACCGCCCTGACCAATAAGACAGCAATGGTGATCACCCAACTGTCCAGCAAACCAGCCTACAGCACACCCATGGCTTGACTAATGTTGGGGAACTTTACTGTGTGATGTCTGCTGCTATGAGGGCGCATAGCCAAAACCATGACAAATTGTGGTTGTTCCTTTATGGTAATGACTGCATTTGCAATTCCCCATTCAGTTACTTAGTATATAGTTATTTCTTTCTTTCCTTCTTTCTTTTTTTTTATTATTTTATTTTTTGTTTTATCTTTATTTTACGCCTTAGTGAAAAGATTGTATGATCCTTATTTGTTGTATTTGTATTAATTTAAAAAAAAAAAAAAAAATGCACTGACTGCACTTGAACTTCTTTTGGCCCCACACCCCAGGGAGTTGGGTTCTAACCTGCTCCGCAATGCTGTCGGACGGCTTAAAGGAATTATCTGGAGAGAACCAACACATAGCTTTACTGTTTTATAGTGTCAGGCGCTATTGATAGTGATGTCCTATGTGTGAGAACACAGGAGTAGTCACAGTAGTGATGTCCAATGTGAGAACACAGGAGAGGTCATGCTCATATGCTTTATTATTGGATCAAACTGACTCTGGATCAGGTGAAGTGATGCTCATATGCTTTATTATTGGATCAAACTGACTCTGGATCAGGAGAAGTGATGCTCGTATGCTTTATTATTGGATCAAACTGACTCTGGATCAGGAGAAGTGATGCTCATATGCTTTATTATTGGGCCAAACTGACTCTGGATCAGTGGTCTTCCAGGCTTGACCAGCAGTGGAGATCAGTGAGTGCTGCAGCTCGAGCTCATCTCTCAGTCTCATCAGCATCTGCCAGCTCGCCGGACCCAAAGATCAAGCCCAG
The DNA here is from genome assembly GCA_027497455.2 of Sardinella longiceps. Lineage (NCBI taxonomy): Eukaryota > Metazoa > Chordata > Actinopteri > Clupeiformes > Clupeidae > Sardinella > Sardinella longiceps. The sequence goes on along the minus strand of JAODXP020005046.1, from coordinate 22,739 downwards.
AACGTCTACAGATGAGAGTTATCAGGGGAAGGTGTCAGTGTGCAAAGAACCCTTTCTGTGTGAACCAACATTTTTTGACTGTATAGCAGTGTTACTGGGTTGAAAATTGTGCAAAATCATCAAAATTAGCTTTTAAAGATGAAGATTGTTGTACAGAAATCAAATACAGAAGCTACTTTTAAAAAAGTACTAAAGCAGTATTTCCATTATGTTGGCGGTCATGTAGTATTAATGCATAAATAAATGAATGCATAAATTGCTCAATTTCCTTCAGTTCAGAAGGGCAAATTCTGGGCAAATTTCATATCATCAGCTAGGAGGCAGTGACAGACATAGATCAGGATACATATTTGACTGTAACAGTAAATGTAACTAGATTTATCAATCCCCACGACTTTCAGGCAGTTTATACAAGGGTGCAACAAGATCAAAACTTTTTAGTTTAACACTTTAAAGGAGAAATTTGGTGTTATAAGGACCCAAAGTATATTGCAACATCATTTTAAGTTGAAACGTTTGCTAGGGAGCAGAATTTTGAGACGTTTGAGCAGGCCAGAGAAAACCACTTGCTAGTTGTAGCTTTTGGGGGCATCCAGCTCGGAGGTAAGTAGTTATCTGTACAATTGCTAAGTTTTCAATGGCTAGTTTTAAATGTTGGAACTATCATCATTATACTATAAACAAAGTATGGGGCTATTTTGAGCCTCTCTATGGTTTAACACAGCGATTTGGTTACTAACACCTAGCTAGATGCTCCTGGAAGATACAACTAGCAAGTGGTTTTCTCCGGCCTGCAAGAACGGATCAAAATTCTGCTCCCGGCAAGTGTTCGAACTTTTTATGATGTTGCAATATACTTTGGGTCTTTATCACACCACATTTCTCCTTTAATCCCACCTTTTTTATTTACAGTCATGTAATGCTGTTATGCCTGAAATCAGGCACAGTGCCTGAATACTATTTACCTCACTCACATCAGATGTAGCGCTACGCACGTTCATCTGATATTCAGCGATAGACGAATTATTTCAGGAGCCAGAAATCCTTGAATCTAACTGGGCAAACGGCTTGTCCATCAATTTAATTGACGTACACTGCAGCCAACCACATCGAAACCAACCGAAGATGCTCGTTACGTTTGTTGGATTGGTTGGATTCAAAACAGTTGCTTCTTCGCTACGTCACACCCTCTACAGCAGCCAGCGGCCCTGATTGGTCCGGTTAGAGAATAATGGCTTGAAATCTCTCTGATGGGCTTCAACATCAGATCGTTGCGCGGAAGTGCCTTACGAAAGTTACGTAGCGCATGATCTGACGTGAGTGAGGTAAGAATACTATCAGGCCTGAGGCCTAACCCCCTTTATTATATTGCAGACTGACTTACTCTCTTGAGGAGCAGAGATCGCAAATTGTCTCGTACGTGACACCATCAGTGGCACAGACAGGCCCATTTTTGCAGTATCCAGGTTGGCAATAGACCTGAACAGAGGAAAAAGCTTAGACAGAAATACCAACAGACAACATAACTTGTATATAATTTCTAATTGTAGTTCTTAATATGGTTATGTTTAAGGTTTAAGGCATTAAGATTTGTTTGTCTGTTGGCTCTGTGGTTCAGTGGCTAGAGCGTTGGGCCATTACTCCAGGGACCTGGGTTCGATTCCAGCCCGAGGTCATTTCCGAATCCCACCCCATCTCTCTCTCCCACTTGTTTTCTGTCCGTCTCTGTGCTGTCCTGTCTGATTGAAGGCAAAAAGCCTAAAAAAACATCTTAAAAAAAAAAAAAAAGATTTGTTTGTCTGTTAGCAACTTTATAGCAAAAGGTCTTGGACGGATTCTTATGGAATTTTTACCACAGGTGTGTCTTTACCCAAAGAAGAACCCGATAAATTTTGGTAATGATCCGGATTAGGATATGGTCTCAGGAATCGCATCGTTCAGCAAACTCTGAGAACGCAGCGTGAGCTTTTGATAAGCTGCAGTCAAGGGCTGATCCAATGGTTTTTAATTTAAACAGGGCCAGCAAGCAATGGTTTCTCATTAGCCGGAATCCCAGACCCTCGTAAGAGCAGAAGGTATAGACCGAAGGGCTGGTTATAAGCCTAATGGCTGCCGTGCATCACCTAGGTGGGTGCTATGCATAGGTGGTGTTTACTGAAGTCCCCTTTCCACTGTAAAGTGCTTTGGATCAAAAATGTAAATCCCTATTACTCGATTTGACATGTGAGTAAGCTAGTGAAATGAGGAAGATGATTGTCACTTACTTCTGGATCCCATTCGTGTCCAGATGATGGCCCTGGCATTAGCACATACTTGATTGCTCTGGACTCCCGTTCAAGGGTTGTTGAAGTCGTCCCTGATGTTGCAGTAGGAGAGACAAAATTATGAGGGAAGTAGGGAGCGGTGACTGTGTTTCTGTGAGTACGAGTGACTGAGAGAGAGAGAAATGGATAAGGAGTTCTCACCAGTCAGGTAGAGTAGAGCACAGAGTGTGATGGTGATGCTCAGCTTCATGATGGCTTCAGAAGGAACAGCACTGTTGACTCTTCAGTATGGAAACTTCAGTCTCCTCAACTGCCCTTTTATACAGTAGGCTACTCTCCTCAGTGGTGTTGGCATAATGTCACACCCTTGCTGGGCATGATAAGAGGTGAACAATGATGGAGCATGTTCTCACACACTGCAAGAGAGATGATTATCTCTGTGATGACTGTTAGTGTGTGTGTGTGTCTGTGTGTAACAAAAAGTTTATTACAACTTGTGTTATGGACAAGTTGCAGGCTTTACATCCAGTCTTCCAGGTAGTGGGGTTTAGGCCCTAGATTTATATTGGCAATGAAAACTATCTTCATCCACTCTCGTTTTCAGAACGTTTTGCATCCACATTCCACAACGATTTTATATTCATCCACCTCAGCGATCATTTTTGAAATCAACCTCAGCAATCATTTTTTGGAATCGTTTTCAGTTTCAGAATCCTCCATTCTAATGTGAACAGAAGGGCTAACTGGGAGGCAGGCCTTTGAAGTGCCTACTCTATAAATTACTTGGTTAAAGGGTAGCAGCATGTGACTTGGCGAGGGGGCGCGATGGCAGGTGTTCCCTGAAAATTTTTTGGAGGTCAATGTGGTCCTTGGTCTGAAAAAGTTTATAGGGCATGTTCCCAAGCTGCAGAAAGATCTCTGTGATAACTGCTGGTGTGTGTGTGTGTGTGTGTGTGTGTGTGTGTGTGTGTGTGTGTGTGTGTGTGTGTATGTATGTATGTATGTGTGTGTGTGTGTGTGTGTGACATTTAAGGAATTATTTGGAGTGAATCAACACGTAGCACTGTTGTTTGACATTAGGGCTGGGTATTGATTCAAATTTCTTGAATCCATCTCATTCACAAGGTTATGATCCGATTAAATTCTAAATGAAAATTAAATTAAATTTATTGAACTTGTAGGGTATCTGTCTAAAAGTAATATGCCTATCCTAAGCTCATGGGTTCAATGCTGATATTGCAGCGGAGTATGTAGCCTAAACCTGGAAACACTTTATTTGAAGGTACCATCATAAGACTAACATGACACTCAGACACTGTCATTATCTATGACATGACGTTGTCATGACGTTGTCAAGAATCTGTCATAAACTTTATAAACCTGTCATGACTATTACATACCCTAAACCTAACACTAACCATGACAAATACCGGGTGTCACTTAATGACCTGACAGGTGAATAAAATTTATGACAGATTCATGACAACGTCGTGTCATAGTTAATGACAGTATCATGTCACTCTTATGACGGTACCTTCAAATAAAGTGTAACCAACCTTCTTGTACTATTATTTTAAACTTTCAGTCTCCTCAGCTGCCCTCCTCAGTAGTCAGGTGCAAATATGACTTTACCCCAAAAAAATTCTAACAAAAGGTTTCACAGCTGTTTGTCATAGTATTAGATGTCCTTAATAACATACTAAAAGTTTACCAAAGTTTGACCACTAGAAAAGTGTCATTAGATGGCGCCCATGATGGATAGGAAGCCTGGGTAGACACCCCAGGTGAATAGGGTACAATTTTTAACTAACAGATATCACCATGAAACTTCCCAAGTTTATAACTTACATTAAGACAAATATTTTTTGTATTACAAGTTTTGTCAAATGTTATGTTTGAATATGTAAATAAGGCAATATCTAATTAAATATGCACTAATTTGCATACATTACCAAAACTAGGATAAAGCCCTTTCAAAATTATTGTTTTATTTTGATGACATAATAGAGTCAGAATGGGCTGGGGGGACTTTAGATATCTCTTTTTATCACTGCAAATGAGAAAATACGGTCACCACCTCTAGAAATTCAAATATCGCCATGTGGTTTTTTAAGGTCCTTAAAATGCCCATTAATCCTTTGTATTCCTTCTAGACCAGCAATAATGGTGCCTGATAGATGTTTTGACCTTGTAATATTCTAATTAGCATATCTGTATGATAGATAAAGCAATTGGTTACTCGCACATATTAAAAAAATAATAAGTACAGTTTCCCTTAAATAATTGCATAAACTAGAAATATACTGCCTATACAGTAGGCTCAGATTTGTGAACCAATAGTACATTGATACATTTTTGGCATCTAACTGTAAGGAGACGCTGATTAACCATACTGTATGTTAAGACCAGACACCTGGGGTTAGACACCCCTGATTAACCCATGACACTCCCTGAAAGTTGCTAAAGCAAAATTAGAAGGAAGTCCCATTTTATCGACAAAATATAATATAAAATATTGTCAATAACAGTCAGTAAAATGTTGTAAAGCTCACAATGGCCGTGTGTGTGATGTCAGAGTAAAAACAAAGCAAAATTAAACACATATTAATAAGTCAGTCACTATTTCAGTTGTTTTATGTGTTTATGAGTATACGGATATGAACTAGTCCAGCCCATTTTGGAGCCAAAAGTAGACACAATTGTAAAAGAATATTTTTTCTTCTTATTGTATGACACCCTGTGGGTGTATGTTTTGAGAAAATGTATAGCTTAAGGAGGTAGATTAGTTTCTGCTTCATTCCTCAGGTCCAAATGCATTGGCTATACACCTATATCACCAATACCAAATGCTCTCTAAATGTGTATTAAAATTAGGAGGGGGGTCAACCTGTCTCAAGTTATGTTTACTGAGATCCTGAGGTTCCCTGTTTTCAAAAAAGGTATAACATATGAGTGTTAATTACTTTTTCCTACATACTTTTGTATGAGAAATGCACCCAATTTCTCATTTCCTCTAAAGATAAGCAAAGGCTTTGAAATAAGTAGGGGGATGGGATGTTGGAAAAAAACATTGTTGGTGAAATCCTGATGGTATAAGCTCTCACAAAATGTCTAAAATGTTTCCCTTAAATGTCACTGGCCTAAATGTGAGTCCAAAAACAGACTAATGTGCCAACACCAAATTTCTTAATTATGGGCTTTATTTTAATGTGGAGGGTGGGCCATACCTCACTGTCACACCATGGCATGGTATATCACATCCTGAGGGTGTGTGCTTTCAGAATATATATGGGATAGATGGTGAAATTAGTTTCCTGTTCATGCTTCAGGACAAAATGTACTAGTTGTGTACATTTTCCTCCAAAATACACCCGAATCATTAATTTCAATGGGAAATTTACTTCCCATATATTTCCTCAACTAGGATTTCTCAGGACTTTTAGCATATTGTTCTGAGCATCTCATACTAATGATCCAAGCTGAAAAAAAACGTCTACAATTAGTCTGTTGTGAAAGGCTACATTGTCTGGACAACAAATAACGCATAAATCTGTACATTAGGCTCATTTTGCATATGAAAACATTACATTTCACAAAAGTTGTAATATAAAAAATTCTTCTCTTAATGTTAAAAAGTGTGCAAGCTTTAAGGTGATATATAAAAGTTCAAAATGTTACCCTATCTGCCTGTATTGTTTCACCTATGTAAAATGCATCCATATTTCACCAAAAATTACCAGAAACTGAGGCCTTGGTTTAAATGTATGGATCTGTATTTAGGGGACTTTGAACTTTCCAAAAATACTATATAACAACTTTTCCTCAAAAATGCCTAGGGTTATTGAATATTGAATATCTGGACCTGGCTATACTTGGCAAGGTCAAATAAAGAAAGAGTTGGGATATTTTAAGGGATTCCTGCCCATCATGGAAAATTACACCTTTGTAGTGGTCAAACGTATGTACATTTTTAGTATGTTATTAAGGACACCTAATACTATAAAAAAAAAAAACATTTGAGAAACCCTTTGTTAGAATTTTTTAGGGTTAGGGGCTTTATTTTCCGTTCTGGTAATGTATGCAAATTAGTACATATTTAATTAGATATTGCCTCATTTACATATTCAAACATAAAATTTGACAAAACTTGTAATACAAAAAATATTTGTCTTAATGTAAGTTATAAACTTGTGAAGTTTCATGGGGATATCTGTTAGTTAAAAATTTTACCCTATTCACATGGGGTGTCTTCCAGGCTTCCTATCCATCATGGACGCCATCTTGAAAATGACACCTTTCTAGTGGTCAAACTTTGGTAAACTTTTAGTATGTTATTAAGGACATCTAATACTATAAAAAACAACTGAGAAACCTTTTGTTAGAATTTTTTTTGGATTTGGTGTTTTTTTTCATAAATGCACCTGACTACAGTCTTTGCTCCTTGTTTTGTTCAAAATCAGGTAAGATATTTTCCTCTCTGGCTGATGCTACTGGGCGTGATAAGAGGTGAACAATGATGGAGCATGTTCTCACACACTGCAAGAGAGATGATTATCTCTGTGATGACTGTTAGTGTGTGTGTGTGTGTGTGTAACAAAAAGTTTATTACCAAATTGTGTTGCGGACAAGTTGCAAGCTTTATATCCAATCAATGCACATATGGAAGTGCACTTCTGTATGTCCTAGTGTATTTTAGAACAATTTAATATATTTACAGTATACTGTATTTTAAGTGTTTTTTAAAAGCTGTGCAACACATTCTTAGCAATACCCTTGCTGGGCTAGATAAGAGGTACTAGATGATGGGGCATGTTCTCTAGCTGCAGAAAGATCTCTGTGATAACTGCTGGTGTGTGTGTGTGTGTGTGTGTGTGTGTGTGTGTGTGTGTGTGTGTGTGTGTGTGTGTGTGTGTGTGTGTGTGTGTGTGTGTGTGTGTGACATTTAACAAATTATTTGGAGTGAAGCAACACGCAGCCCTGTTGTTTGACATTAGGGTTGGGTATTGATTAAAATTTCTTGAATTCATCTCATTCACAAGGTTATGATCCGATTAAATTCTAAATGAAAATTAAATTAAATTTATTGAACTCGTAGAATCTGTCTAAAAGTAATATGCCTATCCTAAGCTCACAGGTTCAATGCTGATATTGCAGCAGAGTGTTTAAAGGAGACATAGAATGGAAAACCACTTTTACATTGGTTTTGATGAAATAAGAGAGGTTGTGCATGGTCAAAGAGTTATCATGAACATGAGTCATGGTTCTGCCCTCTTTCATATGGAAATCCTACATTTAGAAATAGCCATTAAATCATGGGCGAATTAGAACAAAGTCTACAAATGATGTCAAATAGCACAAAACCATTGCAGTTCAATTAAGGTGGCCAGATTTCAACACACATCTTAAATATGAGGTGTGAAGTAGGCTTGTAAAATATCACTTGTTCTTCTTTTTGACAAAATACAATTGAATATATTGTATTTTAACATCAGAGAACAAGGTATAATACTCGATTAATCCATTCTATGTCACCTTTAACCTAAACCTTTTTATACTATTATTTTAAACAGGCCTTCGTTTCTGTCTGGTGTCATGTCTCTAACTACAATAAGAATGAGGTGAAATTACATTTTCCTGTGTGGAATAAGACATGCTATGAGATCATCGGCTGTGCCATGGACAAAATTCAGTAAAAATTGTTTTACGAATTTATTGTTATTGCTATATACCAAGCCACACATTACCCGTAATATACACCTGAACACCCTACACAAGAGGCGTAATGTAAAAATTATGAATCACCACCATAACACTTAGAAAACAGAAACAGTAGAATAGTGTAGTGACAACATGTTGATATTGTACAAAAATAGTCAATGCGGAGTACATCATAATAGCATGGCAATAGGTTGATGCAGTACACATGCACAAAATTGAGCAACTATTGAGCAAAATTGAGCAACTACTATTAAAACTATTAAAGAGAGGTGGTGGGTGGCCAAACGACGACCCCGGGTAATATCATAATTTATTGTTTAATCTTTTCATTATGTGTGCCTTTGTACGACTGAAGAGACTGTCCTGTTAAAGTTTTATAGCGCAAGTAATGTTCCAGGCATTTAAGTACAATTTCATCAACATTTGGGTCAAATTTATTGGCCAAAAGATGATGTTGCTTTACAATCCAACTAAGATCTCCAGCACCATACACACACACTGCCCTTCGGTATGTCCCTCTACATGGAGGATAGGATGCCCCTCTCCTTATATCTCCTTCCAGATAGGCCCACTTCACCAGACGGGCTATGGAGTTCATGTCTGTCATATCATATTTGTTGTTGTGTGGGGTAGACCCTGGCATACTTGGCATGCGCTGAAGAGTTGCCCAAAGGTGCTCATCTGGACTGTATGTATCCTTCGCCCACTCCAGCAAAGCTGTAGCCTCAGGATCTTTAAACAGGTGTTCCACAAACTCTTTTGACACTACGAAGTAAGCATTTCCAGAGAACATTGGTGTACTTATGGGTGGAGGGGTCTTTTTTTGGCCAGTCCAAATGACACCAGACTCGGTAACATTGTAGTGGTGCTCCCAGCGCCCTTTTTTATGTTGAGGGCTCTCAGACTCCATATTGTTTTTGCCATTCAGTATTTTTAGTACTTGTACCATCTCTGCATTAGTTTTAATGGGGAAGTCAGTTCCACAGGTATTGAGCAGGTATTTCCACCTGACAGTTGAGTTCAAAAGATCTTGCATGCAGTTCAGGTCAGCTTGGACTCGAGACCAAGAGGCATAAACCATCCTTTCCAGCTTGCTTGCCACAAATACGTTGGGAAAACAAGAAACAATGGCTTCCACAGCCTTTGTGAAAAGTTTTGAAGACTTCTTATCCACATGAACACAGTATGTATTCTGTGGCATGTACAGACTCCTCAGTAGCCTTTCAAACATCTCGATCTGATCATGAATCACCATGGAATAGGCAATAGGAAAGTCCCTCTCCTCCTCACTGAGGGCTACAGTGATAAATCCTCTGTCTTTGATGTAAGCGCTGCAATCTTGTGTTGCATTGAGATAGAAAGACTCTGGCAAAGGCTCACGTTTTCTCTTCTTCAGAAGCCTGCGGAGGCCTTCCTCTTCATCGTATTTATCCACATCTCCACGAACTATGGCTGAACATGCCAGTAATTCTCCTGTGTCATTTGTGAGTACAGCACCTCTCTCTGTTGATTTTCCAGTGTTGAAATATGGATTCTTTGAATTGATCCATAAAAAAATAGAGAGAGACATAAATGTAAATATTATTACATTTTTGACAGAGCCCCTTTTCCATCGATGCATCGTTGTCTGCAATATACTGACAGTGCTGAAATCAGGAGTTGACAGAAGCTCACCTTTAAGGTTATCTCAAAGACCAATTTGTACTTTTTTAACGACGTGTGTATGTGAAGTGAAGATATAGTAAACCCAGGGCGTGGTTTGCAACTGACGCAAATTCCACCCCTTATCACAATCTCATCACAATCCAAAACCAAATAACAATCAGGGCCACGGAGGAACCTTAGACGACTTTGGACAACCTCTCCCTTCCCTGCACTATTGGATGTTTGACACACTGCTTTATCTTAAAAACATTTTAATCTTATTTTGGATGCATCAGGATGGGGAGTTTAAGATAGGCCTCTGCTACTGTGGCCTGTGTTAATGCATACTACGATTTCTAATTCAATTTCATTCCTAGTTGTGTTCTTTCGCACGTCTTTGCACACCTTGAATTTGTTCATCACTACAATGACTGATTATTACCTCCGCCAAGGAGGTTATGTTTTTGCCCGTTTATGTTTTGTATACACTCTACAGTATGTGTACAGTGTGTACAGTGTGTACCCGGTTATGTTTTGTACACACTACAGTTCTGTGTTGTAAGGTTTCTGTTAATGTTTCATAGTTTTTGTGGTGACATTTGGAACATGTTAAGATGTTAAAAATACACTTCAAAATTCTTTCCCATGGGTTAGTTGTTAGTTATTATTCTCTGTTCAAGGAAGCCTATATGGTTGGACCATAACATTTAGCACCTTCATTATGACATGTCTGTTTTTTGGTGATGATATATGCATTTCTGAAAATCATCTTCACAAAAATTCTTTGTCTCTTGTCTCTTTGTCTTCTTTTCTGTTGTTTGTCAGTAATCTAAGTTTTGAGCTTCAAAGTTAATACAATATTGTTTTCAACTTGATGGACCAGCCCATTGGGACAGAAAGTCATGCCTACACACATATCTTTCACATATCAAGTGAATCTGCATTATCTAAACATTCCAATGAAGCCAGTCGGTTTGTGCGCACTGCATGTCTAGCGTGTCTATGTTCCCACAGATCTATGTTCCCACCTGGTTCCCACAGCCCTATATTCTCACATTTCTAAGAGGCAGAGGTGTCAAAAGTATTCACTTTCATTACTTAAGTAGAAGTATAGATACTAGTGTTTGAAAAGACTTCAGTAAAAGTTGACGTATCAACCCAAACTTGTTACTTAAGTAAAAGTATAAAAGCACTAGTTTTAAAACTACTTAAAGTTTAAAAGTAAAAGTCATTTTAGAGAAAAAATGCCATATAATGCAAAAAGGCTTAGGCTGTGCTGCATGGGCCTACAGCGCATTGGCAGGCCTTCATTTCTGAGATCATGGTACATGTGCCCCCACCCCACCCAAAACCGGGTTGATTGCACTTTTTTTCTGTTAATTTTTACCCGAAGAACCAATAATTGGAGGGTCTGCTCTGCCGGAAATATTGTGAAAAAAAAAATGTGCCCATTTTAGTGTATACAGTGTATTATTCATCAGAAAAATGTGAAAAATGATATTTTTTTTTCCTTCAAATCCTTAGTGCCTGTCCAGAAATATATTCCAGATGCACACAACACATGTTCTGACAACATCCACTGAAAAGAAAAATCTTAAAACACATTAAATACGATTTCTCATCATGTCATACTTTTCACCAAATGATATATTCATAGAGGTTACTCTGTAAACAGTGTTGGGGAGTAACGGAATACATGTATTCGGAATACTGTATTCAGAATACAAATTATGAGTAACTGTATTCAGTTACAGTTACAGCTTTAACGGGTGGTATTTAAAATACAGTTACTTTGTAAAAATCAAGGGATTACTCAGCGGTATTTTACAGTTTCTCGTGTTTAGCCATCCCCTCTCTAATTTGGGTAATTCCCCGCATTGTCAGAAACTAAGCCAAACAAAGCACAATAATAGCTATTGAGCATCCTCCAAACGATGATGTTAGTAACACAACTGCGCCTAGCAAATGAAATGCACCCCACTCAGCGGCAAGACAGATATGCCTGTTACATATAATCATAAGCAAGTAGGCCTAGGACTAAATAATAAAGCTGGCACAATTAGAAATAAAATTAGCTAAATAACATTTACGCATTCTGTCCATAGACTGAAAACGTGTGTTTATAGAAATCTCCACTTTGCCTGGAGTTTTTGAAAGTAGCCCATTTCAGTGGCTGAAACCTCCAAATGCAGTTCACGTTTGGGAAAATGTTTTTTGGTTTTGCTAGGTCCTGTTAATGCAGAGGGAAACAAACTTTAAGCTCATCTAATTAATAAAAAAAGGGTTCTCAAAACCTGAAGCCAGCTAGTGGCCGAGGCCATACTGCCCATGTTGCCCTTTAGGATAAGTCGTCCTTGCTTATGTTAACAAACCCTAATATCTCATCTACTGCAAACGTATGTGTTGGAGACTGGGGCTGAACAGCCAATTTGTTGATAAAAACAAACATTTGCAGGATGTGATTGCTACATTCATGCAGTTGTAAAAAGGCATAACATTAAAAGTAATCCAAAGTATTCACGGAATATGTTACAAAATACATTTTGGGGCGTGTATTCTGTAATCTGTAACGAAATACATTTTAAAAGTAACCCTCCCAACACTGTCTGTAAAACGGTTTATTAAAATTCAACCAAAATTATGGTGTCAGTGATGAGTTCAATTCTAGTTTGTAATCAACAGGCTTAGAGCCTCAATGTGACTTTTTGGACTCAAAGAGAACATTCTCAACAAGTGTTGTCTCAGGGAAAAGTAGGAGAGTTGGTCAAATAATAGTTAATTGGCGCCTCCTAGTGGCCTTGCATGACTATTGATACCACCATTAAAGAGGCTTCATCCAAATTTTGCCCATTGCAAGGACTACGTCCCATATGCGTAAACTGTACCGTACCATCTACAGCATATCATAACTACTCATAGGTGTTAGTGTAGTGATATTGTACTCAATGCTTTATGGCTATAGCATCCAACGTTAGACATACACAGACATATCTCACAGGATGTTTTCCTCTTAAGCATGTCCAACATTGGCATGTTTAGTCCCAGGTTGGTATTTATTGATTGGAGTCATCAGAAAATGCAGGGTCGATCTCAGATAGTTGTATGGTTTTAGGCCATGGAGGTAAAGAGTGAAGGCAAACTCTGGTAACCCTTTCTTTTACAGTCCAACCAGGTATTACCAGGTAATATCTTTTTGCTTTTCTGAATATCCACAGCCTATTTTTATTTATATCTCTACTGGAGCATCGGGAAAGTAAATTAATGTAGTACAAAAGTGATGAATCATTGCTTAAAAAAATGATATTCTGTTTTATTTTTGACTTTCCATTTTACCTGTGTAGGCCTCAAATTTATATTTTAGCTTTTCATGAGGAACCCTGTGTTCTTTGCCCTTTGATTTCTGTCTTTTTCCAGGTTTTCTACTTGTGCAATACCTAGATTTATTTTGTCCTCCAGCTCCTTCGTAGCTCTTGGGGATTTAATTTGATAGGACATTAGCAGTGATGACACAAACAGTGTTTAACCAATCTCCAAAGGCATTTGATCGTCATTTTGACAAGAAACTCGAAATACTGATTCAAATGATCACCAAGGGAGCGTGTCCATCTACACTGCATGTTCCCACATTTCTTAGGATTAGGGGATATAGGGCTGACCCCATCATGATAAACTTACTTCAGCTGTCACTGCACTCCATTTACAGCAGATGGCGTCTTGGTCACACAGTGTATCCCATAGGTTCTCTTTCAGTCGAACGCTCAACGCCAACACTTGGAAATGTCACATTCCAGGCTTGTAAACTGAAGACTAATCAAACCAACCATTTGAAAAATGGGGGGGGGGCTGCGCACGGTGGACTCTCGTAGCCCTCGCGGATCCTGACGTAGTCACCCGATAACACAGTGCGCAACTCCCACTCCTGCCTCTTTCGCTTTTCAGCGCTTTTACAGTGAACTTGTTTTGCTATCACCCAACCCGGCTAGTTAGCTAATTCTTGATCCTTTTTATCGACCAACAGCTTTTTTAAAAGCTATTCTTCAGTTTTTTCTAGCGATCTACAGGACATACTCCTTTGGCAGACCACTTCCATTTGGTGCCCGGAGACGCTAGAAGATGTCTGTTTTCCGACGTTGCGTTAGTTGCAAGCGTGCTATGCCTTCGACGGACCCGCACGCCTTTTGCGTCGCATGCATGGGTCCCGACCATGCTCAGGCGGCTTTGGGTGACCCGTCCGCCTGTCCATCCTGCTCGGCTCTCCCTCCGAGATCGCTGGCCGTGTGCGCTGCAACCTTCGAGAGTCTCGAAGAGAGAGCCTCTGGATCCCCAGCTAGCTTCGCGTGTGGCCCAGTCTCCCATGGAGCTAGCTCCCGAACCCGACGGCGATGCGGATGACGATCTGTCTCTCCTCATCTCGGATGACTCCGGACCGGGTGAAGATGTGCCCCCTGATGAGGAGAAGAGGACCCGACGTTTTGAGGCGGCCGTCATGGCGCGGGAGCTAGCCGAGCGTGCTGCAAGCTAGGCAGAGGCTAGCTTGGCCGGAGCCTTCGCCCCCTGCGGAGGCTAGCCTTAGTGATTGCTTCCTCGGTTCGACGCGCTTCACTCCATGCCACGTGTCGAGGAGGCAGTGGCTAATTATCTCTCCCCACCGGGTTCAGCGTGGTCCTCCACTCCCTCCCTCCCCTCGAAGCCTTGTAGGACAACTGCTGCTCTTGCAGAGAAAGCCTATATCTGCGCTGCTCAGAATGCCAGGGCTTTGAACACTGTTTCCCTTTTGCAAAGCTATCAAGAGGCTGCCTCTCTCATCGCTCCTCCCCCTCCTTGGCATCCCCCCCTCTGCAGCCTCCTGCCCCCCGGGCGTTGGCTCAGATACAGGGGAGTGCCCACAGCTTCCTCGTGGGCTAGGGTCGTCCGTGTGCACTATGGTGCCGGGCCCCTGGTCTGGAGAGGACACGGAGGTCAGGGATGCAAACGGCGCGCCTTTTGGCGGATGCCGCCTTTTTCACAGCTGTCTGGGGGACTTTTGTGAATCGTGCAGATCCGATGAGTTTTTTTTGGGGGGGGGGGGGGGTCTGAGGTGTGTGATTGTGTAGTAGTGCAGACCCGTCATTTGACCTGGCCATTCGATTCGAGGCTGAAGCCCTGTCAAGTTCGGCTTGACAGACATAATTGCAACAGAGTCGGTGAAAACCGCTACTAAATCTGTTCTGACACGCATGCAATAATCTTGCTGCAATTCAACGTCTTTCAGATGCATATGCCTGTAGTGTATCGCAATGCCAACGTTTGCAGACCTTGTTTTTATCCATAAAAAAAGTTGGGCCGTCCGCTGTTAAACACAGCCCAATTATAGGCTACATGCATAATGCACCAGACTGGCTTTAAACCTTTCCCACGGCAGGAGTTCGCAACAGTCAAACATCGTTTAAGTTACGCAATCAGCTGATCAGATAGTTCGGGCATTCACATATCTCTCAGACATCTCTCACATATATCTCTCTGCATATTGTTTCATTCATTCATTTCCCGCAGTGCATGGCGGCTACCATGCCAAAAGCTGCCGGTGCAGGCGGCTGGCGCCTTGCTTAAGATCCCCGGACTTTTTTTTTTTTTTAACGCATTGGCCTCGCCTATAAGCCCATTTCCGCTAGTAAAAAAAAAGTGGTCAGAAAAAAAATCCAAATTATGAGATAAAAAGTCACAGTTTTGAGATTAAAAGTGTAAATTTTGGGAAATAAAGTCTAAATGTTGAGATTTGAAAGTTGAAATTATTAGAAACAAGTGACAAATAGCATTTATTCATCAAGTTGAATTTAATTCAGTGACAAGTTATGATAGTGCCATAAGTATGGCTGTACTGCAAGTAGCCTAATTGATACAATGTCAGATGACAAATTAGGCTACTTAATGACTTTAGAAACCAATAGCCTTGGGGCAAAGGTTTCTTTTTTTATATATTATTGATATTGCTGATATTGCTGTCCCACTACCTCATTATATGTTGAAATAATCGACAGAATAGGCTTCTCGATTGCAAAAAATATATGATGGCATTAACTAGCCTACTTCATTTATTTGTTCAGTAAATAAAATAAGGCCAAAAGAGTGGAATTAAATGCTCTCCGGGCGATGGGAACGGCCCCTCCTGCTCAGCCTGTTGCGCTCAGCGCACTGGCTCGACAGGAGGCTGCCTCTCTCATTCGCCCCTTCCCCATGGCTCAGCTTCATGATAGCTTCAGAACGAACAGCACTGTTGACTATTCGGTATGGAAACTTCAGTCTCCTCAACTGCCCTTATATACAGTAGGCTATCCTCAGTCTTTGCTCCTTGTTTAGGTCAAAATCAGGTAAGATCTTTTCCTCTCTGGCTGTTGCCAGAGAGGAAAAGACAGCCTCTCTGGCTCTCTGGCTGTCACACCCTTGCTGGGCATGATAAGGGGTGAACAATGATGGGGCATGTCCTCACACACTGCAAGAGAGATGATTATCTCTGTGATGACTCTTAGTGTGTGTGTGTGTGTGTGTGTGTGTGTGTGTGTGTGTGTGTGTGTGTGTGTGTGTGTGTGTGTAACAAAAAGTTTATTACAAATTGTGTTGTGGACAAGTTGCAGGCTTTACATCCTGTCAATGCACATATGGAAGTGCACTTTTGTATGTCCTAGTGTATTTTAGAACAATTTAATATATTTACAGCGTACTGTATTTTAAAGGGACACCAGGCAGGACTGCGTTTTTCTATCTCCGGAGCTCCACCTACAGTTGCCGAAATATTCGAAAAAATACAACTACATTGTACATTCTCAACAATCGCTGTAGATTTATTTGCAAATTAAAAAGTACCAACCAAAGATGATAATTTTTGTGCGCTACGTTGTCTGACAAGCCGGTAATAAATGCGATTTCAGTTATATCTACTTTCCGCAAAACAAATGCTACAGACTGACGAGAGAGCAATTGGTCACCCCTTAATGAACCATTTAATCATCAAAGTGACTTCGAGGCTAGTAAATTAACAGTAAAACGTTGCCTGGTGTCCCTTTAAGTGTTTTTTAAAAGCTATGCAACACATTCTTAGCAATACCCTTGCTGGGCTAGATAAGAGGTACTAGATCAGTGGTTCTCAAAGTGTGGTCCGGGGACCACTGGTGGTCCGCGAGCAAGCTCAAGTGGTCCGCGAGTTGATTACCATAATAATATGTGAATTTAGCCTGTGTCATTATTTGAAGGCCAAAGATTAGTTGTTCACTGAATATAAGAGGTAGGCCTAGCAATTTACTGTTTATTAAAGCATTTGAAGTGCCTACTCTATAAATTACTTGGTTAAAGGGTATCAGCATGTGACTTGGCGAGGGGGCACAATGGCAGGTGTTCCCTGAAAATTTTTGGGGGTCAATGTGGTCCTTGGTCTGAAAAAGTTTATGGGGCATGTTCCCAAGCTGCAGAAAGATCTCTGTGATAACTGCTGGTTTGAGTGTGAGTGTGTGTGTGTGTGTGTGTGTGTGTGTGTGTGTGTGTGTGACATTTAAGGAATTATTTGGAGTGCATCAACACGTAGCCCTGTTCAGTGTTGGGTAAGTTACTTTAGAAATGTAATGCATTACAGTTACAAGTTACCCCTTCAAGTGTAACTATTTTGATTACTTTAATGAAGTAATGTAACTAATTACATTTGATTACTTTTTGATTACATTTCTACATTTTTCTAACATTTTTTTTTTTCAATTGTGAAGCAATTTTGAGTTTTTGAATCCTGACAATGTTAACTGTCACATATTATTCAACACTGACATTGGCAAAATCATTTTAAACTCCCACAGCAGTGTCGGACATCACAACGAGCAAATAGTTAAAATACTTGGTGAACATCACATCACTGACTAAGCAGGTGTTTGTTTGTATGAGATATCTCATACAAATGCACCTGATCAATAGAGCTCATTTTTACATTATCCAACAATGGGCTATAGCTTATGTTGTAGTTTCTGCCTGACAGTCAGGCCTCCTTGCAAGTGAGTAGTGTTGCCAACATGATGGTAGAAACGATTGTATTAGATTAGTGTCTTTTAGCTGTAGTAGTGACATTTGCTGTAGTTGTAAATAGAGGATGTTGTACTGTATGTACTGTACATGAAACGCACATAGCCAATATTTCTGAATCATGTAACTGAAATTGTAATTCTGAATATTTCTTGAAGTAACTGTAATTCAATTACACTTTTTTTCAAAGTAACTGTAATTGATTACTGTTACTTTTATTTTGTAATTAAATTACGTAATTTCGTTACATGTAACTCATTACTCCCCAACACTGGCCCTGTTGTTTGTGCTGGGTATTGATTCAAATTTCTTGAATCCATCTCATTCACAAGGTTATCATCCGATTAAATTCTAAATGAAAATTAAATAAAATGTATTGAACTTGTAGGGAATCTGTCTAAAAGTAATATGCCTATCCTAAGCTCACAGGTTCAATGCTGATATTGCAGCGGAGTGTTCAGCCTAAACCTGGAAACACTTTATTTGAAGGTACCATCATAAGACTAACATGACACTGTCATTATCTATGACATGACGTTGTCAAGAATCTGTCATAAACTTTATAAACCTGTCATGACTATTACATACCCTAACCCTAACCATGACAAATACCGGGTGACACTTAATGACAGGAAGTCATGACAGGTGAATAAAATTTATGACATATTCATGACAACGTCATGTCATAGTTAATAACAGTATCATGTCACTCTTATGACGGTACCTTCAAATAAAATGTAACCAACCTTTCTGTACTACTATTTAAAAATTTCAGTCTCCTCAGCTGCCCTCCTCAGTCTTTGCTCCTTGTTTAGGTCAAAATCAGGTAAGATCTTTTCCTCTGTGGCTGATGTCACTGGGCATGATAACAATGATGGAGCATGTTCTCACACACTGCAAGAGAGATGATTATCTCTGTGATGACTCTTAGTTTGTGTGTGTGTGTGTGTGTGTGTGTGTGTGTATAACAAAAAGTGTATTACAAATTGTGTCGCTGTTGCAGCAGAGTGTGTAGCCTAAACCTTTTTGTACTATTATTTTAAACAGGCCCTCGTTTCTGCCTTGTGTCATGTTTCGAACTACAATAAGAATGAGGACAAAATTCAGTAAAAATTGTTTTACAAATTTATTGTTGTATACCAAGCCACACATCGCCCGTAAAATGCATCTGGACACCCTACACAAGAGATGTAATGTAAAAATTATGAATCACCACCATAAAACTTAAAAAAAAAAAAAAACAGACACAGTAGAATAGTGTAGTAACAACATGTCAATATTGTACAAAAATAGCCAATGAGGAGTACTCATAATAGCATGGCAATAGGTTGATGCAGTACACATGCACCAAATTGAGCAAGGTAAACTACTGAAAAGATTGTTTAATCTTTGCATTACGTGTGGCTTTGTACGACTGAAGAGACTGTCCTGTTAAAGTTTTATAGCGCAAGTAATGTTCCAGGCATTTAAGTACAATTTCATCAACATTTGGGTCAAATTTGTTGGCCAAAAGATGATGTTGCTTTACAATCCAACTAAGATCTCCAGCACCATACACACACACTGCCCTTCGGTATGTCCCTCTACATGGAGGATAGGATGCCCCTCTCCTTATATCTCCTTCCAGATAGGCCCACTTCACCAGACGGGCTATGGAGTTCATGTCTGTCATATCATATTTGTTGTTGTGTGGGGTAGACCCTGGCATACTTGGCATGCGCTGAAGAGTTGCCCAAAGGTGCTCATCTGGACTGTATGTATCCTTCGCCCACTCCAGCAAAGCTGTAGCCTCAGGATCTTTAAACAGGTGTTCCACAAACTCTTTTGACACTACGAAGTAAGCATTTCCAGAGAACATTGGTGTACTTATGGGTGGAGGGGTCTTTTTTTGGCCAGTCCAAATGACACCAGACTCGGTAACATTGTAGTGGTGCTCCCAGCGCCCTTTTTATGTTGAGGGCTCTCAGACTCCATATTGTTTTTGCCATTCAGCATTTTTAGTACTTGTACCATCTCTGCATTAGTTTTAATGGGGAAGTCAGTTCCACAGGTATTGAGCAGGTATTTCCACCTGACAGTTGAGTTCAAAAGATCTTGCATGCAGTTCAGGTCAGCTTGGACTCGAGACCAAGAGGCATAAACCATCCTTTCCAGCTTGCTTGCCACAAATACGTTGGGAAAACAAGAAACAATGGCTTCCACAGCCTTTGTGAAAAGTTTTGAAGACTTCTTATCCACATGAACACAGTATATATTCTGTGGCATGTACAGACTCCTCAGTAGCCTTTCAAACATCTCGATCTGATCATGAATCACCATGGAATAGGCAATTGGGAATTCCCTCTCCTCCTCACTGAGCGCTACAGTGATAAATCCTCTGTCTTTGATGTAAGCACTGCAATCTTGTGTTGCATTGAGATAGAAAGACTCTGGCAAAGGCTCACGTTTTCTCTTCTTCAGAAGCCTGCTGAGGCCTTCCTCTTCATCGTATTTATCCGCATCTCCACGAACTATGGCTGAACATGCCAGTAATTCTCCTGTGTCATTTGTGAGTACAGCACCTCTCTCTGTTGATTTTCCAGTGTTGAAATATGGATTCTTTGAATTGATCCATAAAAAAATAGAGAGAGACATAAATGTAAATATTAGTACATTTTTTATAGAGCCCCTTTTCCATCGATGCATCGTTGTCTGTAATGTACTGACAGTGCTGAAATCAGGGACTTGACTGAAGCTCACACGTCTCAGAGACCAAATTTGTCATTTTTAACGACGTGTGTATGTGAAGTGAAGATATAGTAAACCCAGGGCGTGGTTTGCAACTGACGCAAATTCCACCCCTTATCACAATCTCATCACAATCCAAAACTAAATAACAATCAGGGCCACGGAGGAACCTTAGACGACTTCAGACAACCTCTCCCTTTTCTGCTCTACTAGATGTTTGACACTAGCCTGACATAGCCCGCCCATAATACGAATGTTCATCCGTATCCATGGTCTGGGCACGGTCCTCTGGGGCGTGTTTACATCGGTAGAGAGTCTACCGGCCAATAAGCGGAGCTGATTAGACGAGCTGTCCAATTGTTTCAAACCAGAAGTGAATGCCCTCCCCTCCGCAGTATAATCGCGTCAGGTTAAAGAACCTCCAGACCATGAATACGGATGAACAGCAGTATTATGGTCGGGCTATGTCAGGCTAGTTTGACACACTGCTTTATCTTAATAAAAAATTTTTTTGGATGCATCAGGATGGAAGTTTAAGCTAGGCCTCTGCTACCGCGGCCTGTGTTAGCACATACGCCAATTTCTAGTTCAATTTCATTCCTAGTTGTGTTCTTTCGCACGTCTTCGCACACCTCGATTTTGTTCATCACTACAATGACTTGATTTTATATTGTGTAGTTGTGTTGTTCCTTAATGTGATTATTACCTCTGCCAAGGAGGTTATGTTTTCGCCAGGGTGTGTGTCTGTCTGTCTGTCTGTGTAGAATATAAATTTTGGTACTGTACATACTATGAAACAGACTTGGTGAGGGGGCGCGAGGGTAGATGGTCCCTAAGAAAATTTTGCAGTTAGACCGTTTTGTAAACAACAATATTTGGCTGCTTGCATAAACACACAGTTTTAACCATTTGTCAGTCAGTTGTAGACATACACACTACAGTCCTGTGATGTAAGGTTGTTGATGTTTCATAGTTTTTTGTGGTGAAATTTGGAGCATGTTAAGATGTTAAAAATACACTTCAAAATTCTGCCCCCATGGGTTAGTTGTTAGTACTTATTCTCTGTTCAAGGAAGTCTATATGGTTGGACCAAAACATTTAGCACCTTCATTATTGGCTAATCTTGAGTAGCTTGAGCAATACAGTGTTTGTTGAAATTAACTGAAGTTGCCCTTTAGAAACACGTCTGGGTTTTTTGGTGATGATAATATGCATTCCTGAAAATTATCTTTCTTTGCAAAAATTCTTTGTGTCTGGTTTGACCGTAACCTAAGCTTTGATCTTCACATCAAAGTTGATACAACAACCTGATGGACTGGCCCATTGGGCATTGTCCAGACTGCAAGTAATGCCTACTTCAGTTCAGGTAGACATTACTGTATTTTTATGAAGGTTTTTTATATTTCATGCATTATACTTTTTATCTTTTCTATTTTATTTTAGTATTTTTTGTGCTATAGCTCTAGGTCAGAGTATGTGCAATATCTAGGTTTGTATTATTCCTTGGATGACTCGGGGCCTAAAACTGGAACGTTGCGTGTAACACTAACAATGGTTGTCTGTTACCCTGTTTATATGTTTGTTGGTGTCTTTGTGGTCTTTAAGTCTGTCTGTTGTGGTGATCTGATGTTAACTGTGAGTCACACTTGCTCATCATGTCTATTCTGAATTTCTCTCCTGAAGAGACAATAATGGATAACCTAATCTAAGATCTACTTACATATTTTTCACATATCAGGTGAATCTGCATTGTCTGAACATTCCAATGAAGCCAGTCTGTTTGTGCACACTGGATGTGTCGACTCACACACCCACTACTCTTGCATGAGATTGTAAGCATGAGTCCAATGCATGAGAAAATACAAAAAATATACTATTTGTGGAATGAGGCACAACTGGTTTATATAGCCAACAGGCCTGATAGTATTCAGACACTGTGCCTGATTTCAGGCGTACCAACATGACTGGGTGAAAAAAAATACATTCTATTTTTACTTGGTAATATGGTAGAAAAAGTCTATTTTTACTTGGTAATATGGTAGAAAAAGCATATAGCGACAGTTTCGATGGTTTGATGGACACAATCCATACATCATTTTTACCATTTACCAAGTAAATTTCAATGAACATGTGCAATGACCCACTAATAAAGAAGAGAGAACCTGATGGAGTTATATCTGCAGTTATTGTTACCATAGAATTACCATATTCTTACTAGGTAAATACCTGGTAATTAGGGTATTTTGTTGTTACTATCATAATTCCAGTATTAATGACCCATTAATGCAAAATAGTTTAATGCTAATAATTAAGGTACTGTATTTATATGTAATTAACACATAATTTCTG